>WNWK01052583.1:0-12136 GCA_009830355.1 Cherax destructor
CGGCAGACGATGCAACATCCCTCAAATGAAAAGCAGGGATGCCACTAGCACGTTAAGAGACAACACAATAAGGGTCAGGGGCCCAAAACTGTTCAACTGCCTCTCAGCATACATAAGGGATATTACCCTTCCCCAGTCTTCATAATTTTCATTTGGTGGGTTAAACTCAAGAGCTAGTTGCTGGATCAGGCCTGCAGCCTATCCGGATACTATCTGTCCTTATCCAATTGAATTCCCCTCATTAGCTTCACATCGTCTGAAAACAGGAACACTTCTGAATCTATCCCTTAAGTCATGTCATTCACAGATACTAGAAACAGCAGGTCCTAGGACTGACCTCTGTGGAACCCGTTCATTACAGGTCCCCTACTCTGATACGTCATCACGTACAAGACTCGTTGTTGTCTTCCTGTCAGGTATTCCTGATCCATTGCATTCCCTTTTCCCCGTTGTACCTGCCTGATCCTCAAGCTTTGCACTAATTTCTTGTGTGGAACTGTGTCGAAAGCCTTCTTACAGTCCAAGAAAATGCAGTCTGCCCCCTCTCTCTCTGTCTTGTCTTACTGCCGTCCTTTGCCGTAAAACTCCACAATGTCAGGTTGACATATATTAGCCATTCCTTTCTAGGTGCTCCACCACTCTTCTGATAATCTTCTCCATGACTTTGCATACTATACATGTCAGCGACACTGGTCTGTAGTTTAATTAATTCTGCGTGTCTGTCTCCTCTTTTAAAAAATTGGTACTATATTTGCTGTCTTCCATACCTCAGGTAGTCGCCCTGTTTCGATAGATGTGTTGAAAATTGTTGTTAGTGGCACACCCCGCATCTCTATTCCCCCCTCACTGAACCCATGGAGAGACGTTGTCTGACCCCACCACCTTAGAGGTATGTAGTTCACTGAGAAGCCTCTTCACCTCCTCTTCGGTTGTGTATATTGTGTCCAGTACTTGTTGGGTTTACCCAACCTTTCTAGCTTTCGGGAGTCCTTTCCTTCTCCACAGAAAATACTTTTAAATCTCATGTTGAGCTCTTTACATACTTCGGTCGTTTCTTGTGATCTCCCCTTTCCCTTTCCTTCCTCAGCCTGATTACCTGTTTCTTGACTGTTTTCCTCCTGATGTGGCTGTAAACAGCTTCGGGTCAGACTTGCCTTTGTTTTTATGCCACTTTTGATTGCTGCTGAGCCATTCTTACCAGTGCATATTTGTTTCTGACCTTCAATTAATCTTCTTATTTTCCGGTCCTTTGTCTTCTATACTTTTATATTCTCTAGCTCACTTAGTTTTGGCCTCTCTACACCTTTTTGGGGGAACCAAGGGCTCCTTCTGATCTTCCCATTATTTCTGTTGCCCTTGCATTTTGTTGAAAGTATTCCATCATTTCATTTATTGTTTTCACACAGTTCTCTTTCCCCCTGAACTTCGTGCAGGGAAAATTCCTCATGCCTGTGTAGTCCCTCTTTTGCAGTTTGCCTTCTCCCATCTTACTCTTTTTGCTTCCCTCCACTTGTAACTGTCTATGTATTTGAAACTCAGGACCACATGATCACTTGCTCGTGGGGCCTTTCATATGTGATGTCCTCAGTGTCTGAACTTCCAAGGTGAATATGAGGTCCAGTTTTGCTGGTTCATCTTTCTCTCTGGTACTGTCCCTAACGTGTTGATGCATGGGTTTTCCCAAAAACCACATCCATCATCTTAGCCCCCCAATTCTGGTTCCCCATGTGGCTTCAGGTTTCCCAGTCAATTTCCTTGTGATTGAAGTCCCCACAACTAGAAACTTTCCCTACCCGAGGCCCTCTGCCAACTCAGCTAGTGTATCAACCATTGCTCTGTTGCTCTCATCATATTCCTGTCTTGTCCTCCTGCTGTTCTGTGGTTGGTTATACATACCACAATCACCATCAGTCTGAAGTGTTCCTATTATGTAGTCCCTTGCTTCACCTCTGTCCTCTCCTTCCAAATCCTCAAAACTCTACTAGTTTTTAATGAGTAGTGCAATTCCTCCACCCTCTATGTTTCCTCAGGATCTGATATCCAGTTGGAAAGATTGCATCTGTTATCATTCCTGTGAGCCTGGTTTCCAAGAGTGCTATGATGTTTCATGATGCCTCGTGATTATTTCGTAATTTTTCTCACTTATTTGTTATTCTATCAGCATTGGGGTACCATACCTTCAGCTTATTTCTAACACTGTATTCTGGGGGTTTATGGGGCTGGAGTGGGAGATCTGGTAAGGGGTTATGGGAGTCTACTGTGTAGGGTGGGGAGGGGCTGTGAGTGTGGTTTGTTTTGGGACAGTGTTTTCTTGTGGGGGTTTTGTGGGTGGTTCTTTGAGTGGTTGGCCTCTCCTAACTCTAGCCTTGTCTCTGTGTTACCCCTTTCATCTTCGAATCTTCTCAGTTTCTGTCTTCTGTTCTGATTCTGTTGGGATCTTGGTACACCATCTGGTATTCTGCTGTTTCCTTTATCTGTGGTTTCTGCTGCAGGATCCTCTATCGCACAGTTTCTGTCTTGAAAATCGATTTGACTGGTCGATTTCTTCCCTCG
The DNA here is from genome assembly GCA_009830355.1 of Cherax destructor. Lineage (NCBI taxonomy): Eukaryota > Metazoa > Arthropoda > Malacostraca > Decapoda > Parastacidae > Cherax > Cherax destructor. The sequence continues at coordinate 2,554 of WNWK01052583.1, forward strand.
AGTACCCCTCTATTCCTCTAAAATTTATGGCTCAGTTATGTCCTCGTTTTCCGTTTGTTTGAGGATATTTTCAGTGTATTTTTTTTTTGTGTTGTCTTTCTTCGTATGTCCTCCTTCGGTCTCCTAAGCCCATAAATAAAAACTGACCTCTCTCTCTCTCTCTCTATCTCTCTCTCTCTCTCTCTCTCTCTCTCTCCCCTTCTCTCTCTCTCTCTCTCTCTCTCTCTCTCTCTCTCTCTCTCTCCTCTTCCCCATTGTTTTCCCTCTGCATCTGTGTCCCGTTAAACATGGCGTTGCTCTTCCTTACCATTTCCTGGGTCCCCCGGTGGCTAATCGCCTCTGCGGGGGCCTATCATCTACTCTTCTACATCCCTCACTTCTGTCTCTGTGCTCACATCATGCCACTTTCTTTCCTCGACATTTCCTGGTGGCCTGATAGGGCCCTCAACATAGGATTTAGCTCCTTTTCCTCTGTACCCTACCTCGTTGGATATTGGAGTCCTGCTCCTGATAACATGCCCATTCTGTTCTTTGGCTCTTTTCTCACTTAAGCATTTTCAGTTCATCTTCTAGGCTTTGTATCCTGGCTTCTGTAGCTTCAACTCGCAGCAACACCTGTTATTTTCTGCATCCATCCTCTTCTTCATCTTTGCAATAAGCTCACCTAGCTTCCTTTCCCAATCTTGTTCCTTCCTTCTCCTTAACTCTTCCATATATTCTTTCCCTTTCCAGGCCCATCTTCTCTGTTCCCCCGGGTCTTGGGTGTATGTGTGTGTGTGTGCTCACCCAATTGCTCCCCCTAATGTGGTTGCAGGGTAGAGACTTAGCTCCTGGCCCCGAATCTTCACTGACCGCTACTAGGTCCTCTCTTCCTCTCCATGAGCTAATCATACCTGTCTTAAATATATGTATGGTTCCTGCCTCCCCTACATCACTTGCTAGACTATTCCACTTCTTGAAACTCTATGACTGAAGAAATACTTCCTAACATCCCTTTGACTCGTCTGAGTCTTCAACTCCAATTGTGTCCTTGTTTCTGTGTCCCCTCTCTGGAACATCTGTCGCTGTCCACCTTTTCTATTTCATACAGTATTTTGTATGTCGTTATCATGTTTCTAACCTTCTGTCCTCCAGTGTCGTTAGGCCGATTTCTTAACCGTTCTTCATAGGACATTTTCCTTAGCTCCGGAACTAACCTTGTTGCAAACCTTTGCACTTTCTCTAATTTATTGACGTGCTTGACCAGGTGTGGGTTCCTAACTGGTGCTGCATACTCCAACATGGCCTGGGGTACACAGTGTACAGTGTCTTGAACGATTCCTTATTAAGGTATCGGAACGCTGTCCTCAGGTTTGCCAGGCGCCCATATGCGCCCCAGTTATCTGGTTGATGGGGTTTTCCGGAGACGAACTTTGCTCTCCCATGTGAGTTTTTTCTGGCCACCTCGGGTAGTGTGTCTACCAGTGCTCTGTTGATCTCGCGTATTCTTCTCTTGGCCTCCTGCAGTTCTTTGGCCGGTTGTATATTACAGCAATTACCACCTTATGGCCCTCAGACTGGATTGTTCTACTATGTAGTTCCTTTCGCTCATTCCATCCATTCCTTCCACTTCCTCAAATCCTACCGGTTCTTAATGAGCAGTGCAACTCCTTCTCCCCTCTGCTCCCCCTGTCTTTCCTGAGGATTTGATATCCCGGTGGAAAGATTGCATCTGTTATCATCCTGGTGAGTTTCGTTTCTGTGAGTGCTATTATGCCTGGGATGTCTCCTTTATTCTTTCATGCCACTCCTACATTTATTTGTTATTCCATCTGCATTTGTATACAAACCTTCAACTCCTTTTCTAAAACTGTAGTCTGGGGGTAAGTTGGGGTTGGGGAAGTGGAGACCTGATGAGGAACTATGGGTTGTTGGTGTGAAGGTGGAGTTTTGTAATGAGGTGGGTGGGGGCATTTGGTATGTCATGTGTGTTTTGGGTTAGAATGTTTGGTTGCATTGGGGTTGTCCAGGTTGGGGACTTCTGCAGGTGAGGGAGAGGTTGTATTTGAGTTTCCTCCTGAGTCTGGGTTCTCCTGTCCATCTCTTTCCTCCTTTCGTCTGTGTGTGTGTACACGTGTGTGTGTGTGACACGTGTGTGTGTGTGGGGTACTACCTAACTGTCCCGCCTAATTGGGTTGCAGTGGTCGATTCATAGCTCCTGGCCCTGTCTCTTCACTGGCCCCTACTAGGACACTCTCCCCTGTTCCATGAGCTTTATCATACCTCTTCTTAAAACTATGTATGGATCTGCCCCCACTATCTGACTTTCCAGACTTTTCCCACTTCCTAACAACTCTGACTGAATAAATACTTCCTAACATCCCTGTGACTCATCTGAGTCTTCAACCAATTGTGACCCCTTGTTGCTTTGTCCCATTCTAAAAATCCTGTCTCTGTCCACCTTGTCGTTCCTCTCAGTATTTTAAATGTCGTTATCATGTCCCCCCTGTCCCTCCTGTCTAAGTGTCGTCGGTTTGAGTTCTCTTAATCTCTCGTATGACATGCCACTTTGCTCCCAGACTAGTTCGTTGCAAATCTTTGCACTTTCTCTAGTTTCCTCAAAGCTTGGCCAGGTGAGGGGTTTCCCAAACTGGAGCTGCATACTCCAATATGGGCCCGACGTACACAGTGTACAGGGTCCGGAATGACTCTTACGAGATGTCGGATTGCTGTTCTGGGTTGTTTGTCGCCCATATGCTGCAGCATATGGGCGACTAGCGTATGGTTGATGTGGGCCCCAGGGGATGTGCTCGGTATTATACATAAGATCCTTTCCGAGTGAGGTTTGTAGTCTTTGTCCACCTAGACTGTATTCTGTCTGCGGTCTTCTTGCCCTTCCACGATCTTCATGACTTTGCACTGGTGTACTCCAGGAGCCAGTTGATGGACCATGCCGCAGCCTGTTCAGTTCCCTCTGTAGTCCTGCCTCATCCTCCTCCGACTGAATTATCCTCATTATCTTCACATCGTCTGCAAACAGGGACACTTCTGAGTCTATTCCTTCTGTGATGTCATTCACATATACCAGGAACAGCACTGGTCCTAGGACTGACCCCTGTGGAACCCTGCCGTTAGGGGCCCACTCTGACACCTCATCATGTACCATGAATCGCTACTGCTTTCCCCAGGTATTCTCTAATCCATTGCAGTGCCTTCCTTTTATATGCCTGGTCCTCCAGCTTTGCTGGAGGACCAGGCATGATGGGAAAAATAATAGGAAAAAGCCTTCTTACAGTCCAAAAATGCAATCTACCCACCCTCTCTCTCTCTTGTCTTACTGCTGTCATCTTGTCATAGAACTCTAGCAGGTTTGTGACACAGGTTTCATCTCTAAATCCGTCTTGGTTGTCGTTTATAAACTCATTCCTTTCTAGGATTGCATACAATATGATTTGTATGACATGTATTGCATACAATACATGTCAGTGAAGGGTCTGTAGTTTAATGCTGTGTGACTGCCCCCTTTTAAATATTGGGCCCAAATTTGCTGTCTTCCATACCTCAAGTTGTCCCCTTTTTTCGATAGATGTGTTGAAGATCCTGACCACATCAGAGCCCAGGTGAGCCTACTGGTAAGCCCTAAGTAGCCTATGGCTTGAGTTGGATAACCCAAAAGAGTACAAAACTTAACAAATAAACTGCGTCTGGCCAGAATGTTTGTCACCCATGTCGCTTCCCCACGTGACTGCCACGTTCACACACCGACGCTGTACACCCACACTTGGAAAATAAGTCAGACTGGACTTCCTTAATTTACAGTATAAGCTAATTTAAAGTGCCACAAATGTATAACGCTATTTATAAACCTCCTGCTATTTTGTGGTGGGTTATTCATCACTGCAGTCCCCAACTTGGGATCTCCAGTCTGAAGTGTTCCTATTATGTAATCCCTTGTTTCCCTCCTCTGTCCCTCTCTCCAATTCCTCAAATCCCATTGGTTTTGATGAGCAGCCCCACTCCTCCACTCCCCCCCCTGTTCCTTATGTCTTTTTCAGGATCTGATATCTAGTTAAAAAGATGGCATTTCTAATCATTCCTGAGAGCTTGGTTTCTGTGAGGGCTATGATGTCTGGTGACGCCTCTGTGATTTTTTTTGTGCCACTTCTCCCATTTATTCTTTTATATCATCAGCGTTGGTGTACCATACCTTCGGTTTCCTCCAACACTGTATTAGGGGGGTTTGTGGGAGGTGGGGGTGGGGTTCTGGCAGGGTGCTATAAATTCTACTGCATTTGCGGGTGGGGTGTGAGTGTGCAGTGTGTTTGGCAGCAGGGTTCTGAGGTGGCTCTGTTGGTGTTTGTGCTTGTTGCTTGCCTGACTCTAGTTGTTCTCTACTGACTCTAGCCCTTGCTCTCTTTCTTGCCCCTTTCGTCTGTGTCCTCTTCTCAGCTATTGTTGTTCTGTTCTCATTCTGTCATGATCTAGAACACCCACCGTTATGTTGTTGATTCCTTTATCAGTGGTTTCTCCGCAGGATCCTCTCCCCGTTTCTGTCTTGAAGATCAGTTTGACTGGCCGATTTCTCTCCTTCGAGTACTCCCCAATTCCTCTTCTCGTTTGTTTGATGAATATTTTTAATCCTGTTGTTCTTTCTGCCATCTTTCATCGTACATCTTCCCCTTTACTCGTGAAGCCCATGTATGAAGATGGACCTCTCCCTCTCCTCCTCCCCTGCTTTTTCTCTGCATCTCTGGGTCCCATTTATACATAGCCATCGCCTCCTTTATTGTTCTTGTACCTCCTGGTGGCCTGGTCAGGCCCCTGCATGGCCTGTCTCCTCCGCCTGCACCCCCAATGCCTACTCCCTCACATACTGCTGTCCCTGTGCCCAACAGTGTGCTCCATTTGTTCCTCGGACCTTATTTCTTCTTGAATATTTGGAACTTTGCAGTTTTTTCTCTTTCTTATTTATTATGATTCTTTGTTTCAGGATTATTTTTTAAGTATTTATTAATAATTCTGTTAATGTTTCGTACTGACTCCATACTTAAACAATAATATTACAAATAAACAGTTTTTTCTCTCCCGTGGAGTCACCTTTAGATTTATTTTAACTGGTTGATTGTTAGTGAGATTATTTACTTGAGGAACAGACCAGCGTCACTTTCCCGGTGGATGGCAGACGCTGAATAACATGACACAAGACCAGCGTCACTCTCCTGGTGGATGGCAGACGCTGAATAACATGACACATGACCAGCGTCACTCTCCTGGTGGATGGCAGACGCTGAATAACATGACACATGATCAGCGTCACCCCCTGGTGGGTGGCAGACGCTGAATAACATGACACATGATCAGCGTCACTCTCCTGGTGGGTGAGCCTTTTAATAACATGACACATGATCAGCGTCACTCTTCTGGTGGGCGGCAGCGCTGAATAACATGAAACATGACCAGCTTCACTCTCCTGGTGGGCGGCAGAAAACTGAATAACATGAAACATGACCAGCGTCACTCTCCTTTCTTGAACCGACAGAGTAATTGTGGTAGGGGGTCTATAAGGCAAAAATGGGAGAAACTGTTCTAGAGAGCATGGTAGGTAGGTTTAGGTGCCAGGTGTAAATGATAATGGGGGGCCTTTTATTGAACTGTGTATAGAACGAGATTTGGTAATAGGTAATACATTTTAAGAAAATGAAAACACAAAAATACATTATAGTGTAAAGACAGCAGTTTGTTAGACTATGAATTAATAGATAAAGGTTGATGGGTAGTCTTCCCGGATGTGCATGTTTACAGAGGGGGAATAGGGTATATCAGATTATTATTCTGTTGTAGCTACGTTAGAGTGAAAGGTAGAATAGCTCAGGAGAATGTATCAGTAATTAAGAGTGAAGTGAAAGAAAAAAGTTAAATGAGAAGACAGTTATGATAAGATATAAGCAGGGGCTGGTGATCTCGTGAATTATGCGTAATGAGGAGGTCGAAAACGTAAAGAGAAAATTTAGAATGCAGTGTTAGTGTTCAGGAAGTTTGCGGATATAGAAGGGTGGGTGCAGGGGGAAGAGGAATGATTGGTGGAATGACAAGGTGAAGTGAGTGGTAAGGGAGAAAAGGTTGGAATATAAAAGGTTTTATGAAACCAAAGTGACATAAAGAGGGTTGAGTATATGGAGCGTGAGATGGTGAGGAGTGCTAAACAGGTAAAGGAGAAAGTGGGTGAAGTTTTAATATTAATTTTGTTGAGAAAAGAAAAAATTGGAGAAGGAATGGATTTAACAGTTTAAAACAAAAGAGGAAAGTTTTTGATGGGAAGATGGAGGTACTGGGAAGATGGAGGTACTGGGAAGATGGAGGTACTGGGAAGATGGAGGTACTGGAAGATGGAGGTACTGGGAAGATGGAGGTACTGGGAAGATGGAGGTACTGGGAAGATGGAGGTACTGGGAAGATGGAGGTACTGGGAAGATGGAGGTACTGGAAGATGGAGGTACTGGAAGATGGAGTACTGGGAAGATGGAAATACTGGGAAGATGGAGGTACTAAGATGGAGGTACTAAGATGGAGGTACTGGGAAGATGGAGGTACTGGGAAGATGGAGGGAACTGGGAAGATGGAGGTACTGGGAAGATGGAAATCTGGGAAGATGGAGGTACTGGGAAGATGGAGGCTGGGAAGATGGAGGTACTGGGAAGATGGAGGTACTGGGAAGATGGAGGTACTGGGAAGATGGAGGTACTGGGAAGATGGGGTACTGGGAAGATGGAGGAAGGGGGAAATTTACTGGGAAGATGGAGGTACTGGAAGAGGGAGGTACTAAGATGGAGGTACTGGGAAGATGGAGGTACTGGGAAGATGGAGGTGCTGGGAAGATGGAGGGAACTGGGAAGATGGAGGTACTGGGAAGATGGGGGGAACTGGAAGATGGAGGTACTGGGAAGATGAGGTACTGGGAAGATGGAGGTGGGAAGATGGAAGAGTTATTTTGAAGAGTAGTTAAATGTTGATAGAGATGAATGCAGTAGGTAGACCCCAGATGTGAGTGTGAGGGGGGTGCGGAGGCAGTGGGTAAAGCAACTGGCATTGATGGGATCAAGACAAGAATGTCAAACGCAGGTGAGGATATAGTTTTTTTGGAGCAGTTGGTGTATTTGTTCAATAGAAATATGAAAGGAGGGATAGTACCTAGCGACCGGCAGAAAGCATAACTGAGGGGGTTTTTTGGGACAAAGGCCCCCGGCCCCGGTCTGTGACCAGGCCTCGGGGTGGATCGGGAGCCTGATAAACCCAGGCTGTTACTAATGGACGTGCACACAAACCGACGTACAAACCACAGCCTGACTGGTCTGACTGACTTTGAGTGCCTATTCAGCGCCTTCTTGAAAACAACCGGGGGGTCTATTGGTAATCCCCTTATGTATGCTGAGGGGCAGTTGAACAGTCTTTGGCCTCTGACATTAATTGTTGTATCTTAGCATACTCGTGGCGCCCCTGTTTTCTTTGGGGGGATGTTGCATCTCCGAGAGTTTTGCTTTCATAGGGAGTAATTTTCGTGTGCAAATTTATGACTACTCCCTCTAAGTTTTTTCAAGTGTATATTATCATGTATCTTTCGCACCTGTGTTCCCGGGAATACAGATCAAGGAACTTCAACTGTTCCCAGTAATTTAGGTGCTTTCTCACTTATGTGTGCCGTGAAAGTTCTTTTTTACATTCTCCAGGTCAGCAATTTCGCCTGTCTTGAAAGGCACTGTCGGGGTACGTAATATTCCAGCCTAGAGAGAAAGCTTGACATCCTAGTTTTGAAGGTTCTCCCTTATCCATCCTATCATTTTCCCAGCAGATGTGGGAGGTACATTGTTGTGGGCTTTGAGCAGAAATCCTCTGCATTATCACTCCCAGGTCCTTCACATTAGTTTTCGCCTCTTTTGTAGTTGGGAAATTTTTTTTACACTCAGATACAGTTTTAACTTCGAGTTTTCCCAGAGTAATCGAAATTTCTTTAATTGAACTTCATATTGTTTTTTTTGGCCCATTTAAAGATTTGGTTGATTAACCATACCACGGGTGTCTTGGAGTCTTGAGTGTCTTGATGCATGACACTGTCATGCAACCCTGTTATCCGAAAAGGAAGACATGGTGTTGTGGCTTACAGCTCTGTTAATGGCAGAAATGAGGATGAGGAACAGGATGAGGGCGAGGTCTGTACCTTGTGGAACAGAGGTTTTCTGTAGCCGCCTCAGACTTTACTCTGTTTACTATTACTCTTTGTGTTCTGTTTGTTGGGAAATTATAGATCCATCTTCCAACTTTCCTGTTATTCCTTTATCACGCATTTTGTGCGCTATTACCATAGTCGCACTTGTCGACGGCTTTCACAAAGCATTGTATCCACATCTGCATTTTGTTTGTCCTCCAGAGCACCCAAGACCTTGTCATAGTGATCCAGTAGTTGGGACAGGCAGGAGCGACCTGTTCTAAACCCGTGTTCCCTTTTGGGGTTTGTGTAACTGATGGGTATGTAGGTGGGTCGATCTTGCTTCTTAAAACCCCTTTTAAAAAGATTTTAGGGATATGGACGTTAGTGCTATGGGTTGCAATTTTTTTACATTATCTTTACTGCCACCTTTGTGGAGGAGGCATGTCTGTTGTTTTAGTTAGTGGGATGACCCTGTGTCCATGCTCCTCTCCATAGGATGTTAAGCCCTGATAGGGGCTTCTTGCAGCTCTTGATGAACACGGAGTTCTCGAGTCTGGGCCTGGGGGAGAGTGCTTGGTACAGAGTGCTTTTTCAAGTCTTGTTGTGTTAGGGTAATATCAGATATTTTTTAATTGACCAGATTTTGAGTCTCGGTCATAAAAAATCATTTAGATTGTCGTCTCTTAGTCTGGCTAACGGCTCACTAAACACTGAGTCATATTGGGACTTTTGATCTTACTCATTTCTTTCCTGTCATCGTGTAAGTCCAATCTCGTCTAACAAGGGATCCAATACAGCAGTTTAGAGTTTTTATGAAAATAATGAGGCTAGGGTTAGGGAATATAGGGGAAAGGGAGATTATTTTTTGGTGAAAGTAGGCATTAAACAAGTACGTGTGGTCACCATGGTTTTCTTTTTCTCTCTTTATTTTTGCATTTTTTTTCTTACATTTGACATAAGAAAATATATATTTTGATTTTTTCAATTTCATTTATAGCTTTAAATTCTTCCTGAGTTTCGTCTCCTGTATGATTCGTTAACTTATAATAATAATAATAATAATAATAATAATAATAATAATAATAATAATAATAATAATAATAATAATAATAATAATTTTCTTTTTTAACTACAAGTACATACAAGGTATATAGGCCTAGCTGACATCAATGCATACTACAGACATTTCTGGCAAATTAGGTCAGTTTTTTCCTAGGATGCCACCCACAATCGATAACCCAAGTACCCATTTTACTGATGGGGAACATAGACAACCTGTGTAATGAAACACTCCCAGTGTTTTTATCCTCACTGAATCGAACCAAACACCGCCGTGGAAGCGAGAGCTTTGCCACCAGGCAGCCGGGGGTCTATTTTTGCCAGTTCCCTTTTTGTACAGAT
>WNWK01052584.1:0-12136 GCA_009830355.1 Cherax destructor
CAGGCTATCCGTAAAATTGATACACCTCACCCCCTAGTTCTTCGTATCCACCTTTGGTTACGCCGTATCTTTAGTAAGAATAAAGATATTGTCTTTTGTTGGTTCCCTGGTCATGTTGACGTACAGGGCAATGAACAGGCAGACACTGCTGCGCGGTCAGCAGTACATGACCTTCCAGTTTCATATAGAGGTGTTCCTTTCACCGACTATTTTGTGGTCATTGCTACCCACCTTCGCACCCGTTGGCAACAACGCTGGTCTGACCTGCTGAATAACAAACTTCATTTTATTAAACCGGTTATAGGTTTCTGGCCTTCTTCTTGTCACCAATGTCGAGGTTGGGAGACTACACTCTCCCGTCTTTGCATCGGCCACACTCGTCTTACTCATGGGTATCTCATGGAGAGGCTCTGTGAGCATTGTCAGGTTCCAGTGTCTGTTCGACATATTCTGTTGGACTGCCCACTCTATCAACGAGCACGCAGAATTTACCTCCAACGGCGTCTTCGCTCTGCGGCCCTTTCTTTACCTTCCCTTCTTGCAGATGGACCCGCCTTTAATCCTGACTCTCTCGTTGACTTTTTGACAGAAACTGACCTACTACACAAACTCTGAAGATTATACCTCTAGCACCTCCCTCAGTCCCTTCTACCTTGATCTCTTGCTACCCTCTATCCCTGCACTATCCACCATCCTGCTGCACTCCATACCCTACTAATCATCCATCTCCCTCTTACAACCCATTCTCCCTGCATCCTGCAATAACATGCAGTGCTGTATAACCCCTGTGGTTTAGCGCTTCTATTTGATTATAATAATAATAATCCCAAGAAGATAAACCACTACACATTACTAAAATTAACAAATTTTATGTCTCTCTCCTCAAGGTATACTCCAGGTAAGGTGTACAGGCTCTTGATCCGACGAATTAGATCTATTGTTCCTTCCTCAGAGCAAATCTCGATACTCTCCAACTTTCTCTTTCACCCCGTTTGACACCTCTAGTAGAAAAATTTTCCCTTTTGTGAAATGCAGCTTGTAGGAAGCATAAAAATACCCCATTTAAAGTACCTTCTGTTGATGGTGCTAAAGTGATTGTGTTACAGGAGGTCAGTGGATCCAGTTTGGCAACTGCTATTACTGGATGAGCTGTATAACCCTTGTGGTTTAGCGCTTCTTTTGATTATAAGAATAATAATAATATTACTGGATGAAAGACAACTGTATAGTTGGTACTCTAGTCTAGTAACACATTTCTGTGGGGTGTGCACCTATCTGGTGCACACCTCCCATCCTGGGGGTGTGCACCAGGTAGGGTAACTGGTAGTTTCCAGGGAATGAACTTGACAGGCTCCAATGATGCCAGGTGCACCAACTAAAACACACTCCTTTCACACTTTTATCCCTCCACACTTCTATAACATTAGGACCCATTTACTATAAAGCACTGAATAATCCATACTGGTTTAGGCTTTGTTATAATTATGAGGGGAAACTAAACCAGAAGTTGTCATGCAGACCCATAGGGAATGAGTGGGAATCAGCTCAGTTGAAAGGGATTAGGTCCAAATATCTCTACTGGTATTAAAAAACTTTGAGGGGCTTTCAGTTTGTTGTTCCATAAAGAAGAAAAAGGTGCAATACTGTGAATGGAACAATATACAAATAACCTGCACAGAAAGAAAAGCTAACGACAATGTTTCGGTTCAACTTGGACCATTTATAAAGTCATTAACACACTTTTGTGTTAGTGTGGCTTTGTAAATGGTCCAAGTCGGACTAAAATGTTGTAAGCCCTCTCTATGTGCGGGTTATTTGTACATTGTGCTATTTTTATTTATGTATAATTAATTTAAATAATGTACTACATAATTATTATTACTGTATTGTACAGTAATATACCAGGCAAGGTCATTGCCAAGAAGAAAGAGCTGTGGTTCCCGTGGGTTTGCTATCCATGGAAACAAAAATGCTCAATTTGCCCCCTCAGATGGAAGTTGGAACTGTGGTTCATTGATTGGCAACTGGTGAAACCAAGGTAAAAATGGAAGGGTTAGAGCTACTCCCTCTATGGAATACCACTTTTGTGTAGCAAGAAGAAAAAATTAAAGCCTCTGTAGATAACTTGGGCTGCACTAGTTAAAACTTCCAACTTTACAAGTTAATTCCTTGTAGTAAGGGCTCCTAATCGAAGGAATTGCAGAATAACTCCCATTCTTTGGATTACACCTGAATACCCACACCTATGGTAGTGATGAGCACTCAACGTGAATGGGGTCAAACAATAGCAAAAAAGAAGTGTCACAGATGATTATTAAAGGGGGAGGAGCTGTCAGAGGGGTCCTTATTTCCATTTTTAAATATGGCCAGATTTGGTTTATGCACAATTATAGGTAATTTGTTGGTTATAACTGAATTCAACAAATTTTGAAGAAAGGTAAATTATTATTAGTTGTTATAAGCAATAAATCCACAAGGGATGAAAAGTAAAAATCTCCCTATTATTTATAACCCCTGTGGTTTAGTGCTTCTATTTGATTATAATAATAATAATCCCTATTATTTAGGCCCAAAAATTGGGATGCTGGGTTTTTAAGTACAAAACTGCTCTAGCCCCCATGATCCAGCATTGGGGAGATTAATATGTAATTTATAATTTAATATACTGAGATTTCAAAAATTTAAACAATCCAGTAGGATATAATTAAACAAAATTTAATTGCCAATCTGTATTTGTCTTCATAGCAATAATTTGAAATTTGAAAATACAGTTACTTAACATTATTCTGAATAAGTCTGCCATTTCCCTAATCTTTTGCCATCATTTTAATTTTGAAGCAGACTGAAAGAACTTTCCAATGATCATTGTACATACACTGTACCTATTCATAAAACCCTAGTTTTTAGGTGGTGGAGGTGGAGGTACTCCACCTGATGGTGGTGGAGGAGGAACTGGGTTAAACGGTGGCGGTGGTGGTGGGGGGCCTCCAGGTGGCGGTGGAGGCCCGCGCATGCCGGGAGGAGGACCCATGCCAGGTGGGCCTGGAGGAGGTCTCAGAGGACCATGTGGCCCATGATGACCTGGTGGTCCATGATGTCCTGGTGGTCCAGGAGGTGGCGGCATCATGGGTCTCATTGGTGGTCTTATTGGGGGCGGCGGTGGCATGCCAGGGGGTCCTGGTGGAGGTGGCATGCCTGGAGGTGGAGGTCCAGGAGGCATCATGGGTGGGCGTGGTGGTAACCCAGGTGGTGGGGGCATACCTGGATGTCCTGGTGGACCTGGAGGACCTGGTGGTCCTGAAAGTGGTGGTGGAGCTGGAGGAATCATTTTGGCTTTGGGATCAATTTTAAAAGCAAATTGTAAAAAGAACTGTTTTGTTTCTTTGTTCCAAGTTGTCCAGGATTTATCTACTTCTCGACTAGGCACCTTGAAGGCTATGGTTTCATATGGTTCTGCCGCAAACAAAAGATACTGCCATTTACGATCTGGAGGTTCTACCTTTTGTTCATAGGCTGACATGAAACGATGACGAGGTGCTACATTGTCTGCAATTTCTGGGTAATCAATTTGAAACAGTAAGCTCTGCTGTCCAGTCTCTGGATCTCTTTGTTTAGTAACACGGTATCCAGGACGACCAATTTTAACAAACTTTTTCATCTCAACACGGGGTTTCTCTGGGGCAGGTTGTGCTGGGGATTCCTTGGCCTCTTTGGCAGCACGTCTTGCCAAATTAGTTTGATGCTTCTTGCCCTGAGTATGGGCCAAGTAGCTTCCCTCATTATTGTGAAGGGTGAGGCATAGTTTACATTCATATGATCCTAAATGATTTTTCATAAAATATGGATCCTTGTTTAGGTCAATAGTCTCGAGAGCTAGCTGACGCAATCGCTCTCGACGGTCTCTATTACTCTCCGACCATGATGCCTGTCCACCACCACCTGTTTTTCCTCCTGCTCGATGCTGGAAATCCATCACAAATAGTGTTGCTTGTAACTGAAAATATAAAATTGCAAACAAATAAATAAATTGTGTACAGTAAATATACATACCCACATGCACAAAACCCTATTTTTTTTCTCCTGTCTGCAAAACTCTCTACATATTATAATTTTTATACAAGGTGTACTAATGCAAATTTCAAATATATAGAAAAAATATTAAGGTTTAAAACTAATATACCCCTAGTAAAAAAATAACTGCACAGGCACTTCAGACTCATCATGTTTGTATTTGAAAATTCTGGGAAAGATCTCAAAAAAATCCTTCCCTTAAAATTTTTTTACATCAAGAATATATTATTATTATTATTATTATAATCATGGGGACATCAAGAATATAAATGGAAATATTTTCATAAACTATTTCAATTATTATTTGTGGACCAGTCTCTCCTTGCACCCTAGGTGAGTATGGTAAGATAACATTTTTCTTTGGATTTTTAACCCCGGAGGGTTAGCCACCCAGAATAAACCAAAAAAGGTGGTGCATTATAGAGGACTGTGTCTTAATAATAATAATAATAATAATTTTTATTTCAATGCATGTTACAAGTGTACAATGTTATTGGTAGTTACAAATATAATACAATTATAAAACTGTAATGCAAGGAGAGCCACTGGCATGCCATGGCATTAGGGGCAGTTTATTCTAGAGACTTATTCACTAAGTACTTAATGCTAAAGAAATTGATTGAGTTTATTCTAGTTCTATATTATTTAAATTATTAAATGGTTATACATACTATTTAAAGACAATACAAGAGAAATTGGTTGAGTTTAATCTAGTTGTAGAATTTATTTCAAATTACAGTATGTTGATGCTATACTAGTATAATAACAATACTAGAAATAGTTTTAGAGTTTCATCTAGGTATATATTTTATTTCAAATTAAGAAAATGATGATACTATAAGATTTTAAATGACAATATGATGATATGAGATTGCAACAAGTGTTAAGGAGGATGAACATATCAAAATGAGATCTTCTTAAGTAAAATAATATTGGGTTTGGAAGTTTGTTACAGTATGAGTATTTAGTATAGGGTGAGTAGGTGACTTTTGAGAAGAGTCTTGAATTGATTTTCCGACAAGGTTAACTTGATATTTACTGGTAATGAATTCCAGATTTTGGGGCCCTTTATGTGCATAGAATTTTTACATTGGTTAGTATGGACTCGGGGTATGTCAAATAGTGATCTGTGTCTTGTGTCATGTTCGTGGGACCTATTAAAGTTGTTGAGGAGAATTCTGAGCGCAGGGTTAATATTAGCATGTAGAGTTTTATGTATGTAGAAGGCACATGAATAGGTATGAATATTTTTTATGGTGAGTAGTTTTAAGGTTCTGAATATAGGTGGATAGGTTCTCAATCCTGTTCCCCAGGATGTGACTCACTGGTGGTAATCAAAACAAGTGCTAAACCCACAAGTCATGCAGACACTGGTGGTAAATAATGAAAATTTAACTAATACATAATGCAAGCGTGACATTTTTCAATGGGCAAGAATACTCAAATAATTAAAACATTTCATGAGGATAAATGATTCAGAGAACCAACAAGTTGACAAATTAGACACATGTGCAACACTTAGGTATTTTTATTGTGGAAACGTTTCGTCACACAGTGGCTTCATCAGTCCAATATGAAGAATAGTGAAAATCAGGATTGAGGTAATTAGTCCCTCAGCCTGGAACACAGTTGTCATCAAAGACTTGTTAAGTTATACCACGAATTAAGGAAAGATCCTGGCCTTCACCTTACGAAACAGACAAAGCAAATGCGATAGTAATTATGGACAATATAGATTAAAGTGGAAAAATAAACATGTTATTAGAAGCTACCCAAGTGTTGCACATGTGTCTAATTTATAAAAACACTGCCTCCCTCAGTATGAGTGACGGGGCATCAGGTGTTCATGAGTTGTCTGCAAATGAATATATGCTTGAAGGATAAACTTATAATAGAGAAAATAGTAATATTTACCAAGTGTGAATACCAGGTAGCTGACGCTTTGGACGCTCACGTTTATGTCTAAAATAACTCTACCACCAGGTCCCCTTCTCGCATATATATATGTAATACACAATTTTTATAGTAATTGAGAATTATAACTTAGAAAGAAAAATATAATAATTTGGATAAACTACGAAGTTTAGGGAATATTCTAGACATTTTTTTAAGTAATGAACGTGAGCGACTGTCAAGACAACAACATCGCAGCCGCCACTACTACTACTATACCTCAATATTTCCTCTTAATATGTGCCTCTCCTGCTACCTCACTTACTGCCTAACCACACCAGGATACTCCTGATCCAGAGGTTCATCTCATCCTTCACGGTGCCGGCTCCTGGCTGCCTTTCGTCCTGAGGAACGCCAGGTACTTCACTACTAGGATATCTACCGTTCAATTTCTACATTTTACTATAATAATAAAAATAATAATTATTATTATTATTATCATCTTTGTTTCTACAAGTACATGTACAAGGTATACAGGCCTAGCTAACATCAGTGGCATACTACTATATAGAAAGCCGCTTGTTATGCTGAGCATTTTTGGCAAATTAGGTCAGTTTTGTCCCCAGGATGCGACCCACACCAGTCGACTAACACCCAGGTACCTGCTTCACTGCTAGGTGAACAGGGACAGCAGGTGTCTTTAGGGAACGCGTCCTAGTGCTTCTACCCGTACCGGGGATCGAACCATGAACCTCAGTGTGTGAGCTGAGTATGCTAGCAATCGAGCTACAGGACAGTAAGTAAGTTTATTTAGCTGTCTTCAAGAAGGTACTGGGCACTTAGTCAATACCTGACCAGCCGGACTGTGTTTCGTAGGTCGGGTTGCGTGCGGCCAACAGTAACAGTCTGGTTGATCAGGCCCTGGTCCACCATGAGGGCTGGTCACAGACCGAGCCATGGGGGCGTTAACCCCCGAAACCCTCTCCAGGTATACAATTACACATAAGTATAATTATCATACATAGTTTAACATTTGTGTAAATTACCTAGGATAATCCAAAAAAGTCAAAGTGACATATCAACCCATTGCAAAAGTTTAAAATTATGTATTAGGCCTAGATAAAAAATTATTTACTAATAGACTACATCTTCCTGTTGACAGCACCATCACGGTGTGACCATAGGTCATACAGTGCTTGGGGAATAGGAAGCAAATGAGTTAGATGTACAGGAAAACTGACCTAATTCCTCAGATAAAGAAACTATTGCTAGCATTAAGGAATCTTGAAGGGAATGGCTGATATATTCTTCATAAAACTTTTGAGCTGAAATTTGTTATAAGAGTTGTGCAAGGTTGAGTAAGGTGATGAGGGTATCAAACGATTTAGATAAAGAAAAATTGGATATCACATTGGAGAGAGGGAATATGGAAGAAGTAAATGTTTTCAGATATTTGGGAGTTCACTTGTCAGCAGATGGGTTTATGAAGGATGAGGTTAACCATAGAATTGATGAAGGAAAAAAGGTGAGTGGTGCGTTGAGGTATCTGTGGAGACAAAAAACGTTATCTATGGAGGCAAAGAAGGGAATGTATGAAAGTATAGTGGTACCAACACTCTTATATGGGTGTGAAGCTTGGGTTATAAATGCTGCAGCGAGGAGGAGGCTGGAGGCAGTGGAGATGTCCCGTCTAAGGGCAATGTGTGGTATAAATATTATGCAGAGAATTTGGAGTGTGGCAATTAGGAGGAGGTGTGGAGTTACTAAAAGTATTAGTCAGAGGGCTGAAGAGGGGTTGTTGAGGTGGTTTGGTCATTTAGAGAGAATGGATCAAAGTAGAATGACTTCTAGAGCGTATAAATCTGTAGGGAAAGGAAGGAGGGGTAGGGGTTGTCCTCAAAAAGGTTGGAGGGAGGGGGTAAAGGAGGTTTTGTGGGCGAGGGGCTTGGACTTCCAGCAAGCGTGTTAGATAGGAGTGAATGGAGATGAATGGTTTTTGGGCCCTGACGAGCTGTTGGAGTGTGAGCAGGGTAATAT
Source organism: Cherax destructor (assembly GCA_009830355.1). Taxonomy (NCBI): domain Eukaryota; kingdom Metazoa; phylum Arthropoda; class Malacostraca; order Decapoda; family Parastacidae; genus Cherax; species Cherax destructor. The sequence goes on from WNWK01052584.1 coordinate 8,002, forward strand.
TTAGTGAAGGGATTCAGGGAAACCGGTTATTGATTTAGCCGGACTTGAGTCCTGGAAATGGGAAGTACAATGCCTGCACTTTAAAGGAGGGGTCTGGGATAGTGACAGTTTAGAGGGACTATTCTAAACTGTACTATCTGAGTGCCAGTGCAAAGACAGTGATTATGTATGAGTGAGGTGAAAGTGTTGAATGATGATGAAAGTATTTTCTTTTTGGGGATTTTCTTTATTTTTGGGTCACCCTGCCTCGGTGGGAGACTGCCAAGTTGTTGAAAAAAAAAACTTTTTATTGGGTTATTAAACGTTTAAGGTGGTTGGCTGTGGTTGATCCCAGTTTTGGGATTACAGATAGGTAATAATAATCCAACAAAATAAAAATTGAGATGTTTATTAACAAAGTTGTCTAGTTTGACAAAATCAAAGTACAGTGGACCCCCGGATTTTGTACTGCTCCCAACTCGAACAATTATGTAAGTGTATTTTTGTAAGTGCTTTTGTAAGTATATTTTTAGAGGTCTAAACAGACCAATCTAATTTACATTATTCCTTATGGGAAGAAATTTGTTCGGTAAAGGCACTCGAACAGCATTCTGGAACAAATTATGGCTGATAACCGGGGGTCCACTGTAAATGAATTTGATATAATTTATAATATAAGCTCCTACACATGAGTTGTGCAAGTAACAATTCTCGTAGTGAGGTGGGGCCATGACCTGGGCCAGACTGAGGTGTGGGCTGCACTTCTGAGCAATACCAGTTGTCAGCATGTGGACTATAACCATAAGGACTAGGGGTGTGCCAAGGTACTGGTGTAGTGTATTGATTAATTTTAGGTTATTGGTATCAGCTTAAAATGAATATTGATGGGTATTATATTGGCAACAGTATTGGTGGGTATCGGCACATTTTGTTAGGATTGGTATTGGCCTAAAATTGAATCGGTATCAGCAAAAATTTTGGTATCGTCCCACATCTCATAAGGACCCTCATTCAGTCTAAGGGTGAGCAAGATGTATGAGGAAGATTCTTAATATTTGCTGTCCCAGTTCACCTAGCAGTAAGTAGCAACTTTCATGCATTTTGGGTGGTTTATGGATCAATGGAAGCACCTTTTGTTTTAAACCAAAGACCCTGGGTTAGATCCTACAGCAGTAGAGACATTGGACATAGCTTCTTGTACATATTACTAAATAGATACAGTGGACCCCTGGTGTTCGTAATTTATTTGTTCCAGAATGCTGTTAAGATAAGATAAGATTTATTTGGATTTTTAACCCCGGAGGGTTAGCCACCCAGGATAACCCAAGAAAGTCAGTGCGTCATTGTGGACTGTCTGTCTTATTTCCATTGGGGTCCTTAATCTTGTCCCCCAGGCTGCGACCCACACCAGTCGACTAACACCCAGGTACCTATTTGCTGCTAGGTGAACATGACAACAGGTGTAAGGAAACATGTTGAAATGTTTCCACCCAACGGGAATCGAACCCTGGCCCTCCGTGTGTGAAGCGAGAGCTCTAGCCACCAGACCACCCTGTTACCAAACAAATTTGTTCCCATAAGGAATAATGTAAATTAGACTAGTCCTTTTAGACCCCCAAATATACACTTACAAAAGCACTTACAAAAATACACTTACATAATTGTTCGAGTTTGGAGCAGTACGAACACCGGGGGTCCACAGTACTAAGGTATTAAATGGCATGCAAAGTTGCATCCTGGAGAGAAAGATCAAAGTTCCTCAATGGAAAAAGGCACACTGGGTGGCTTTCTTGGGTTATCCTGAGTTAGTACCTCTTCAGGTTAATACTAATTTGCAGTCTCTCTTTGCATAGGAGTTAGTGGACTCCTGTGAGTCCTGTCCTAGGGAGGACCTAAAACCCCCCCAAAAAATAAGCCACTGCTTGACTGTCCTGGGTTAAATATAAGATGGGAGGAAGGGTAAAATAAATCTAGTGAGATGCAGGGACACCATGAGCAGGACTCGTCAACCTGCTACAAGCAGGCATTGGAAATGTTGCATAAACAGTTATAAAAATCTTTAAGAGGAAACTGGATCATGACTCTGCCAAGTGCCAGATCAACCAGGCTGTGATTGCTATAAGGGCCAACAGGCTACTAGCAACAATAGCCTAGTTGAGCAAGCACTCAATCAAAGGCTAGGCTGGTAGGGCAGAAAAGCTCCTGAAATCAGTCACAGGTACATAATAAAAAAATAAACAAATTAAAAATAAATAAATGCAGTATGTCTGACAATGAGGTTTAGTATCTGTTTATGTTTGGGCAATCGGTTGTTGATCAGATAGTCTCGGCCTTTTAAAATACTAGTCTCAGTAGTTGGCATATCTCATTGATTGTTTATAAATTTAATTGGAAGTGACTCTTCACCTAATTACTGCACTATGAAATGTAAATACGTACTGTTAATGTAATTGTATTATAATGTAATATACATGATATAAATATGTACATGTATGATTATTATATTTCCAGATTGCATATTGCAGTTTACAAATATGCCGAATGAAGGAGTGAATGAGAACATTGCAGGAAAAGCATCATCACTCACAGAGGGAGTTAATAAAGACAACATTAGCAGCAAAACCACAGAAAACATGGAGAATGGAAGCAGTAAGTACAGTACAAATCAGTTATTGACCATTTTCAAGCGAGGAGCTTGGACTTCCGCCAAGCATGCGTGAGTGTGTTAGATAGGAGCAAATGGAGAAAAGTGGTTTTTAGGACTTGATGTGCTGTTGGAGTGTGAGCAGGGTAATGTTTATGAAGGGATTCAGGGAAACTGGCAGGCCGGACGTGAGTCCTGGGGATGGGAAGTACAGTGCCTGCACTCTGAAGGAGGGGTGTTAATGTTGCAGTTTTATAACTGTAGTGTAAGTGCGCCTCTGACAAGACAATGATGGAATGAATGATGGTGAAAGTTTTTTTTTTCGGGCCACCCTACCTTGGTGGGAATCGGCCGATGTGTTAATAAAAAAAAATAAAAGATAATCTATGATTTCTATTATTTTGGTGATGTATACCTGTAATACAGTATTACAGTAAAACTCCAGTTTTCGTCCTGTTCAAATATACATAGTACAATTCGGATTTCAACCACTTTTTTCGGTGAATTTTACTCTGGGTTTCATACATTGACTCGGAAATTGTCCGTATCAGACGCGTCCGCCTTCCCGGGACGCCACTGTAAAGGTGTGAAACACACCTTTAAGGTGTGAAACACACCTTTACCAGCCCTTTGGTAAAGGTGTGAAACACAATAGAATTCAAGAAATAGCTTGTATCAAAATACAAAAGTGGCGTACGTGTGGCCGAGCTCTCCAGGATGTATGGGAAGTCCAGATCAAGGAAGAACTAACCACTGAAGAGCTGCAAGACCTTCAGCTGGAATAGCAACAGATTGCAGCTGAGGAAATTGCTTCAGAGGAGGAGGAAGAGAGAAGGGAGAATGTGCCTTCTTCAGTGATTAAGGACATTTCATTGCAGGTTACATGGGTATGGGAAATTACAATGTAAATTGAGTGCAAGGAGAGCCACTGACATGCCATGGCATTAGGGGCAGCTTATTCTAGTCCTTAAAAACTATGTACTTAATATTAGAGAAATTTATTGAGTTTATTCTAGTTAAAAATTATTTTCAAAATTACAATATGATGAAATTTTACTGTTTAAATTATTATATAATGATATTAGATCTTAGATTGTTACAGGTGTTAAGATTCTTGAATGATAATATGGAATTGAGATTATCTTAAGGAAAATAACATTGAGCATTTTTGACATTAACTTATAATATGAGTAGGGGGTAACATAATAGTAACATATTATTAAAAATTGAGATTATCGTATAGGAAAGTAACAATGAGCATTTTTCAAAGTAGTTTATAGCATGATCATTTAGGTTTGGGTGAGTAGGTGGTTTTTGAGTTGAGTCTTAAATTGATTTTCAGACAAGATTATCTTAATATTTACTGGTAATGAATTCCAGATTCTGGGGCCCTTTATGTGCATAGAATTTTTACATAGGTTGATATGAACACGGGGTATATCAAAAGTGATCTGTGTCGTGTGTTGGTCATGGGTCCTATTAAAGTTGGTGAGGAGAGTTTTGAGCAGAGGG
>WNWK01052585.1:0-12136 GCA_009830355.1 Cherax destructor
ATTATATTCACACCACACATTGACCTCAGACATGACATCTCCACTGCCTCCAGCCTTCTCCTCGTTGCAACATTCATCACCCATGCTTCACACCCATATAAGAGTGTTGGTATAACTATACTCTCATACATTCCCTCTTTACTTCCATGGACAAAGTTCTTTGTCTCCACAGACTCCGAAGTGCTCCACTCACCCTTTTTCCCTCATCAATTCTATGATTCACCTCATCCTTCATAGACCCATCTGCTGACATGTCCACTCCCAAATATCTGAATACATTCACCTCCTCCATACTCTCTCCTCCAATCTGATATCCAATCTTTTGCCACCTAATCTTTTTGTTATCCTCATCACCTTACTCTTTCCTATATTCACTTTCAATTTTCTTCTTTTACACACCCTACCAAATTCATCCACCAACCTCTGCAACTTCTCTTCAGAATCTCCCAAAAGCACAGTGTCATCAGCAAAAGCAACTGTGACAACTCCCACTTTGTATTTAATTCTTTATCTTTTAACCCCACACCTCTTGCCAAGACCCTCGCATTCACTTCTCTTACAACCCCATCTATAAATATATTGAACAACCATGGTGACATCACACATCCTTGTCTAAGGCCCACTTTTACTGGGAAATAGTCCCCTTCCCTCCTACACACTCTAACTTGAGCCTCACTATCCTCATAAAAACTCTTCACTGCTTTCAGTAACCTACCTCCTATTCCATACACCTGCAACATCTGCCACATTGCCCCCTATCCACCCTATCATACGACTTTTCCAAATCCATAAATAATAGTATTTATTATTATTATTATTATTATTATTATTATAACCCCAGATAGAGCTTTGATACCTGAAGTCTTTATGGAGGGGGATTCCTCTTCCAGACAATAACTTCTCCTCCCTCTCCCCTCCTCGCCTTCTTCAATAAGCCAACAAGAGTCTTTAACCCTTTCAGGGTCCAAGTCATAGATCTACGCATTGTCCACAGGGTCCAAACCGTTGATCTACGCCATGAGCTCAGCTCACTCAGATAAGCTGTGATCGGTAAATTTGGGCCTAGATATGAGAGAATCCATCTATGTGGTAAGTGTGCACCATATAAAGTAAATCCTGAAGCACGCAGTGCATAATGAGAAAAATAATTGCGACTTTGCTTTTTATTAAAACAGCAACTTTGTGGTGTATTTTCATGTGGTTTTTACTGTTGTATTCATGGTTTCTTGGTCTCCTTTGATAGAATGGAAGATATATTATAGAAATAGAGATGATTATGATTGGTTTTAGTACTGAAAATAGCTTCTAATTGAGATCAAAGTAGCGGAAATGTTTGATTTTGCTGATTTTCAAGAGTAAACAAATCACATCACATGACCAGTACACGTTAACTGGTGGGTCTAATATACGTTTACAAATGTACTGATAGTGTTTATACAATTATTACAATATTGCATAAGAGTAATTCATCTATTTTTGGTGTGAATAAAAATTCTTTATGTAAATAAAAAATCAAAATGGAATTTATCTGTAAAGCCTGGAAATGTAAATAATAAACAGAGGAAATGTTATTTTAGTGCCAGGAATGCCTGCATTGTTTATTCTGGATGCTGTTTTGAAATTGGAATATTTTGAACTTTGTGTAAATTGGCAAAATTACCAATTTCTGATCACTTTATTGGCTACTTGAAAAAGTTGATTGGGCAGTTTCTTGTGCTCAATCAATAAAATAGAATACTAACAAAATAGCTAAGAATTTGGTCAACTGGAATAAAGTAATTGGCCTAAAATAGGAGTCAAAGTAGGCAAAATCGCCGAAATGTAAATATCACTGACACAGTTTTCCACCAAATTTCGTACTTTTTGTTTTATTACCTTTAGAAAAGATTCTCTACCATTTCATAAGATTTTTTTTTTTGTTAAATTCTTGGACCCTGTGGACAATGAGTAGATCTACGGCTTGGACCCTGAAAGGGTTAATAAAGGTATGTAATCTTTATATTTATTTACAGTGGACCCCCGAATATCGTAAGCATTGGATTTTGTAAATTTCGCTAAAAGTAACGGTTTTTTTTTTGTCAAAATATTGCCTTTGGATCGTCATTTGACTCGCTAATAGTCGTTCATCCCGAACGCATACGAGCGGCCCCACACACCATTTTTCACCTTACACAGTCAGTGTGCCATTGTTTATCATAAGAACATAAGAAGAACATAAGAAAGGAGGAACACTGCAGCAGGCCTGTTGGCCCATACTAGGCAGGTCTTTCACAATCCATCCCACCAACAGCATATTTGCTCAACCCAATTTTCAATGCTACCCAAGAAATAAGCTTTGATAATTATATTTACTTATGTGCGAGTCCCACTCAAATCCAGCCCCTCTCACTCATGAATTTATCCAACCTAAATTTTAAACTACCCAAGGTCCTAGCTTCAATAACCCTACTAAGCAGACTGTTCCACTCATCATCTACCCTATTTCCAAACCAATACTTTCCTATATCCTTTCTAAATCTAAACTTATCTAATTTGAATCCATTATTGTGACTTCTCTCTTGGAGAGATATCCTCAAGACCTTATTTATATCCCCTTTGTTAATACCCATTTTCCACTTGTATACCTCGATCATGTCTCCCCTCATTCTTCGTCTTACAAGTGAATATAATTTAAGGGTTTTCAATCTTTCTTCATACGGAACATTTCTAATGCTGTGTATTAATTTAGTCATTCTACGCTGAATGTTTTCTTACAAATTAATATCCATTCTGTAATATGGAGACCAGAACTGAGCTGCGTAATCTAGGTGAGGCCTTACTAATGATGTATAAAGCTGTAATATAACCGCTGGACTTCTGTTGCTTACACTTCTTGATATAAATCCCAGTAATCTGTTTCCCTAATTACATATGCTTAGGCATTGCTGTCTTGGTTTAAGGTTGCTGCTTACCATAACCCCCAAGTCCTTTTCACAATCTGTATGGCTAAGTTCCACATTATTTAACCTATAAGTTCTAGGGTTATGGACACTCCCTAGCTTCAGAACCTTGCATTTATCTACATTGAACTGCATCTGCCACTTTTCTGACCAGGAATTGAGTTTGTCTAAATCCTCCTGCAGTTCACTGACATCTACATTTGAATAAATTATCCTACCTATTTTCGTGTCATCGGCGAATTTGCTCATATCACCATGACAGTGTTCATTCCACAATCACTACTCAGTATAAAACAAAATGACACAGTGTTCCTTCCACAATCACTTCCCAGTATAAAACATCATGACACAGTGTTCCATCCACAATCACTATTCAGTACAAAAAAACATGAAACAGTGTTCCTTCCAAAATCACTATTCAGTACAAAAAAACATGAAACAGTGTTCCTTCCACAATCACTATCCAGTATAAAACACCATGACACAGTGTTCCTTCCACAATCACTACCAAGTATAAAACACCATGACACAGTGTTCCATCCACAATCACTACACAGAATAAAACACCATGACACAGTGTTCTTTCCACAATCACTTACCAGTATAAAACACCATGACAGTGTTCCATCCACAATCACTATGTAGCATAAAACACCATGTGACAGTATTCCTTTCACAATCACTATCCAGTATAAAACACCATGACACAGTGTTCCTTCAACAATCACTAGCTAGTATAAAACACCCTGACACAGTCTTCCTTCCACAATCCCTACCCAGTATAAAACACTATGACACAGAGTTCGTTCCACAATCACTACCCAGAATAAAACACCATGACACAGTGTTCCTTCCACAAACACTACTGAGGTAAAAAAACAAAATGACAAAGTGTTATTTCCAAAATTACTACCCAGTATAAAACACCATGACACAGTGTTCCTTCCACAATCACTACCTAGTATAAAACACCATGACACAGTATTCCTTTCACAATCACTACCCAGTATAAAACACCATGACACAGTGTTCCTTCTACAATCACTACCTAGTATAAAACACCATAACACAGTGTTCCTTCCACAATCACTACCTAGTATAAAACACCATAACACAGTGTTCCTTCTCAAATTTCTACCCAGTATAAAACACCACGATACAGTGTTTCTTCCACAAATAGTACCCAGTAAAAAACACCTTGAGACAGTGTTCCTTCCACAATCACTAACCAGAATAAAACACCATGACACAGTATTCCTTCCACAATCACTTACTATTATAAAACACAATGACACAGTGTTCCCTCCACTATAACTACCCAGTATAAAATACCATGACACATTGTCCCTTCCACAATAACTACCCAGTATAAAACACTATGACACAGTGTACCTTCCACAATCACTACCAATATAAAACACCATGACAGAGTGTTCGTTCCACAATCACTACCCAGTATGTAACACCATGATACAGTGTTCAATCCACAATCACTATCCAGTATAAAACACCATGACACAGTGTTCCTTCCACAATCACTACCCAGTATAAAATACCATGATACGGTGTTCCTTCCACAATTACTACACAGCATAAAACACCATGACACAGTGTCCCTTCTACAATCACTTCCCAGTATAAAACACCATGAAACAGTGTTCCTTCCACAATCACTTCCCAGTATAAAACACCATGAAACAGTGTTCCTTCCACAATCACTACCCAGTATAAAACACTATGATGCAGTTATCAGCAAGTGACCGTCACCCTACGGTTTCATACAATACATTTCATAATATTTCATTCTTTTTGTGCTTGCAACTGATAATTAAGCCACCATGGGCCTAAAGAAAGCTTCTAGTGCCAGCCCTTTGGTAAAGAATGTCTACCTGGAGAGAATTCCAGGAGTCAACGCCCTGCGGCCCGGTCTGTGACCAGGCCTCCTGTTGGACCAGAGCCTGATCAACCAGGCTGTTACTGCTGGCCGCACGCAGTCCAACGTACGAACCACAGCCCGGCTGATCAGCTACCGACTTGAGGTGCCTGTCCAGTGCCTGCTTGAAGACAGCCAGGGGTTTGTTGGTAATCCCCTGATGTTTGCTGGGAGGCAGTTGAACAATCTTGGGCCCCTGACACGATAGAAACACGATAGAATTGAAGAAAAGTTTGTAGAAAAATACAAAAGTGGTGGTGGTAGAGGGTGGTAGTGATGGTGGTAGAGAGTGGTAGTGGTTGTGATGGTGGTAGAAGGTAGTAGTGATGGTGGTAGAGGGTGGTAGTGATGGTGGTAGTGATGGTGGTAGTGGTAGTGATGGTGGTAGAGGGTGGTAGTGATGGTGGTAGTGGTAGTGATGGTGGTAGAGGGTGGTAGTGATGGTGGTAGTAATGGAGATTTGTGTAGTGTGGAGTAGGATGGAAAGATTTCTGGAGAAACATCACTCTAACAAAGCTGTTGCAAGCCATGTTGGCAACATGTACAATGTTGTTGGTAATCCCCCTGATGTTTGCTGGGAGGCAGTTGAACAATCTTGGGCCCCTGACACGATAGAAACACGATAGAATTGAAGAATTAGTTTGTAGAAAAATACAAAAGTGGTGGTGGTAGAGGGTGGTAGTGATGGTGGTAGAGAGTGGTAGTGGTTGTGATGGTGGTAGAAGGTAGTAGTGATGGTGGTAGAGGGTGGTAGTTGTTGTGATGGTGGTAAAGGGTAGTAGTGATGGTGGTAGAGGGTGGTAGTGATGGTGGTAGTGATGGTGGTAGTGGTAGTGATGGTGGTAGAGGGTGGTAGTGATGGTGGTAGTAATGGAGATTTGTGTAGTGTGGAGTAGGATGGAAAGATTTCTGGAGAAACATCACTCTAACAAAGCTGTTGCAAGCCATGTTGGCAACATGTACAATGACAATGTCTTGTCCCATTTTAGGGAAATTTTAAAAAGACGCCAGAAACAGAGCTCTCTGGACAGATATTAACCCTTAAATGGTCCAAACGTATATACATGTATACGTTTTTACCGCTAGTGCCCCGAACGTATACAGTAGAACGTCATTTAGCACGAGATTATGTTGCACGTTATCGGTATTGCACGATTTAAGATTTGCGACACATTATCATCTTACACGACTTAAAGATGATATTACACGGTTCGGCAGGAGGGGAAAAATTTTGAGCGCATGGTTATTTACTGCCTAAGAATCCTCATGCTTTGAGGAAAAGGGAATTTGTTGTTTTTCCTTCCTGCAAACTAAGTTTATTCAGATACACGGGGCCAGGAGCTGAGTCTCGACCCCTGCAACCACAATTAGGTGAGTACAGTTACATACATTATCATACATAGCAGCATATGTGTAGAGAACCTAGGATAACCCATGCCAGTCAATGGAAATACTGTCACTCTGATTTTTTTGGGTTATCCTAGGTTCTCTACACATATGCTGCTATGTATGATAATCTTAGTAACTGTATCTGTGTATACCTGAATAAACTTACTTACAGTTTGTAGGAAGGAAAAACAAATAACCATTCTCACAAGCAGTCTTGTTACTACTACTGTTGTTGTGGTTCAGCAGACACCACCCGCCTTACCCACCCACCACGGACCCCACCATCCCAGCATTCGTACGTATTTCATACGCGTCAAGAAGTCCTGGCTACAAGCCAGCTGTGTTTGTGAAGAATAAAATAAGAGTGAATTGTGTTTTGATCTTGAATTAACGAAGAAAACAAAGATATTAGACAAGACATAAACCGTGGCCGTAATGAAGTGTTACTTTGTACACATAAAAAGATGTAAACATAAGTTTGTGTGACTGACTGACTTGACTGACTGACTGAATGACTTGACTGACTGACTGAATGACTTGACTGACTGACTGAATGACTTGACTGACTTACTGAATGACTTGACTGACTTACTGAATGACTTGACTGACTTACTGAATGACTTGACTGACTTACTGAATGACTTGACTGACTTACTGAATGACTTGACTGACTTACTGAATGACTTACTGAATGACTTGACTGACTTACTGAATGACTTGACTGACTTACTGAATGACTTGACTGACTTACTGAATGACTTGACTGACTTACTGAATGACTTGACTGACTTACTGAATGACTTGACTGACTTACTGAATGACTTGACTGACTTACTGAATGACTTGACTGACTTACGGAATGACTTGACTGACTTACGGAATGACTTGACTGACTTACTGAATGACTTGACTGACTTATTGAATGACTTGACTGACTTATTGAATGACTTGACTGACTTATTGAATGACTTGACTGACTTACTGAATGACTTGACTGAATGACTTGACTGACTTGACTGAATGACTTGACTGACTTACTGAATGACTTGACTGACTTACTGAATGACTTGACTGACTTACTGAATGACTTGACTGACTTACTGAATGACTTGACTGACTTACTGAATGACTTGACTGACTTACTGAATGACTTGACTGACTTACTGAATGGCTTGACTGACTTACTGAAAGGCTTGACTGATTTACTGAAAGGCTTGACTGACTTACTGAATGGCTTGACTGACTTACTGAATGGCTTGACTGACTTACTGAATGGCTTGACTGACTTACTGAATGGTTTGACTGACTTAAAGTTAGACACTCAGTTCAACCATCGACTTCAGTTCAAGAACTTCTACTATCCACCTCAGCCCAGTAGGGCCACAGCATAACTCTTCACTCTCTTCACAATCATCCACAAACACCAGCACCCACAATTTAAGGTAAATACTATTATTTCTATTACATTTGTAGTCTTAAGCAGTAAAAACAACATAATACATCACGATAATGAACTACAATTACATATTCACTTTTATTTTTGTAAGATCTGTTGGTCTAAAAAAAACTTGTTTGGCTTTTGGGGACTCTCAGGAACGTAATCCTATTTTTCCCATTAGTTCTTTTAATTATTTAACACGAAATTATATAACACGACTTTTTCAGGAACGTAACTATCGTGCTAAATGACGTTCTACTGTATATACATTTTTTTTTACATGCTTTCTTATGGGGAAAATCAAGGTCGGGGCAGTAGCGGTAAGAACGTATATACAGTAGAACGTCATTTAGCACGAGATTATGTTGCACGTTACCGGTATTGCACGATTTAAGATTTGCAACACATTATCATCTTACACGACGTAAAGATGATATTACACGGTTCGGCAGGAGGGTTAAACCATTGAGTCAGTGGGGGAGTCCTTGTGCCATCCCCCGCCACCCTCACCCACCCACGCATCCCTCCCAGCGTTCAGTTTGGTTCGTACACGTGCAGGACGATAAGTATCGGGAAGCTCGCTGTGTTTATTTACATTCATTTCCTCATTTTCATTGCATTTTGATAAATATACCAAGCAATCATGGCACCCAGTAAGCATACAAGTGTTCCAGCAAGTGACAAGAAAAAGTTTAAGCATTCAAGTCTAGGAATTTCAAAGAAAATCGAGATATTAGATAAGCTTAAGAGTGGCTCACGTGTGAGGGATATAGTGAGGGCCAATGGCCTTAATGAAGCGTCAGTTCATACGATTAGGAAGAATGAGGCAAATATACGAGCTTGTGTAATGAATAACCCAAAATGTGACCTCATGAAAAGAATGACACGTAGGTCCCAACATCTAAATAAAACTGAAAACATGTTGCTTGAGTGGATCGAACAGAAAACAAAGAAAGGTGCACCACTTAGTTTTCTCTTAATTAGGGAAAAGGCCTTACAGTTGTTTAAAGCAGTGTGTAATAAGGAAGGCAGGCCTGAAAACGAGTGTATGTTTACCACAGGCTGGTTCAAGAACTTTAAGTTGCATAATAAGTTACATAATATTAAATTTTCTGGTGAAAGTGCTTCAGCTGATCATACAGCAGCAAGTAATTTCCCTGCTGAATTTCAGGAACTTATTTCCGAGGGTGGCTATGAGCCACAGCAAGTTTTTAATGCTGACGAGACAGGTGTTTTCTGGAAGAAAATGCCAACACGAACTTTTATCAGTCAGCAAGAGAAAAGTGCACCGGGCTTCAAGGCAGCAAAGGATCGCTTCACCTTGCTCCTTTGCGGTAATGCATCAGGTGATTTCAAGTGTAAGCCCATGGTTATTTACCGCTCTAAGACTCCTCGTGCTTTGAGAGGTGTGGATAAAAACTCCTTACCAGTAATTTGGAAGTCAAACCAGTCAGCATGGATGACAGAGGAAATATTTATTGACTGGTTTAAGCATCACTTTATTCCTGAAGTCAAGTTTTACCTGCACAGCAAGAACCTTGCATTCAAGGCTCTCTTCATTCTTGATAATTCCTGTACTCATCCACAAGCTTTGCTGGATGTGACCCCACATATAAAAGTTGTATTTTTACCTCCAAATACAACATCTCTGATACAACCACTGGACCGGGAAGTTATTCAGACATTCAAGTGTAACTACACAAAAAAAATTATAACAAAACTAGTTGCATCAATGGACTCTGACTCCAACCTGGCAGTAACAAGCTTCTGGAGTAAATTTAACATTGCAGATGCCATCAGCTATGCTAGAAGTGCATGGAATGAAGTGCCCCAATCAACATTAAATGCAGGCTGGGGAAAGTTATGGCCTTCTGTAGTTAATTCTTTCTCTGGTTTTCCCTTGCATGAGAGTCAGGTTCAGGAAATTGTTCAGCTGGCAAGGAGATTACCAGGTGATGGTTTTGAAGATATGAATGAAGATGATAATGAACTCTTAGAAGATGCTGATGAAGACAGGAGTCCAGAGGAAATGTTGGCAGAGTTCGATGCACAGATGCAAGGGAGGGAGATAACAGAAGAAGATGAAGAAGAACCTGAAGAAAAAGAGTTAACATTGCAGCAGTTACGTGAGCAGTTCCATATTATTGGTAAAGTTGCAGACTTTTTCACTGAAGAGGACCCTGACAAAGCTCGAAGCAGGGCTTTGAAACGGGGTCTAGACCAGCTGATGAGGCCTTACCGTCAGCTGTATAATGTAATGCAGAATAAAAAAGCCCAGAGATCCATTACAGAATTTATGCACGCTGCAATACAACCATCGACTTCAGCACCAGAACCTCTACCATCCACTTCTACCGACAACCAACAAGCATCCACCTCAGCCCAGTAGAGCCACACCATCCATATCCACTCTTCACTACCATCCACAAACATCATTACCCACAATTTAAGGTAAGTAATACTATTATTTCTATTGCATTTGTAGTCTTAAGCAGTAATAGATCACGACAATGCACTACAATTACATATCCACCTCAGCTCAGTAGGGCCACACCATCCATATCCACTCTTCACTACCATCCACAAACATCATTACCCACAATTTAAGGTAAGAAATACTATAATTTCTATTGCATTTGTAGTCTTAAGCAGTAATATATCATGACAATGAACTAAAATTACATATTCGCCTTCAATTTTTGCAAGATCTGTTGGTCTAAAAAAACTTGTTTGGCTTTTTGGGGACTCTCAGAAACGTAACCCTATTTTTCCTATAAGTTCTGTTAATTATTTAAGACAAAATTATCTAACACGACTTTTTCAGGAACGTAACTATCGTGCTAAATGACGTTCTACTGTATACGTTTGGACCGTTTAAGGGTTAATAATAATAATAATAATAATAATAATAATTTTTATTTCTTCGCAGTTTTACATAGAGATTTACATAGAAGTGCAAGGAGAGCCACTGACATGCCAGGGTATAATGGGCAGCTTAATCTAAAAACTTATGGACTATGTACATAATATGATGATATTTCATTTGGCTAGTTATAATATGGTGACACTACATTGCAGCAAGTGTTTAGTAGGATAGTAGTTAATAGTAAAAATTGAAATTATTTTTGGGAAAATGACATTGAGTATTTTTTTAAAGTAATTTACAGAATGCGTATTTAGTTTATGGTGAGTAGGTGGTAATATTACAATGTTATAATAGTACAACTTGAGATTATCTTATAGGAACAAAAATACTGAGCATTTTTGAAAGTAATATTATCGTACATAATTATAATAAAAATGGAATTATCTTATAGGAGAAATAACCATGAGTATTTTTTTATTACGATTATTTAAGTAAGGGTGAGTAGGTGGTTTTTGAGAAGAGTCTTAAAATGATTCTGAGACAAGGTTATTTTTGTATTTTCTGGTAATGAGTTCCAGAATCTGGGGCCCTTTATGTGCATTGAAATTTTACATAGATTGCAATGGACGCGGGGTACATCAAAATGTGATCTGTTTCTTGTGTTATGGTCATGGGTCCTATTAACCCTTTCAGGGTTTTTGACGTACAAGGGAACGGCTTCGCCCCCGGGGTTTGAGGGCTAGTACGCATAAATTCTAGCGGCTTCAAATCGACGGGAAATGCTGGTAGGCCTACATGTGAGAGAATGGGTCTGCGGGTCAGTGTGCGCAGTGGGAAAAAAATGGGGAGCCAGTGGTGCATTGTGGGAACACCATTTCTTTTGTCCACCATGAATCGCACCCCAAGAAACACCTTCCCTCGGCGAATTGGGACATTATTTTTCCCCAGGGGCTTTTTAACATTGATGGGGATGTCAGTGAAGGTGACTTTCAAGGTTTTGACGGTTGTGCCCGGGGAAAAAAAGACGATAATACCGGTTTAAAAGTGAAGAAAAAACCCCGGCCCACAACCTTCCACCTCTGGTGCTGTGCCGTTTGTTCACGTTCAATTGTACCCCGAACGAAAAAAGGAAATTGTTATTTACTCATACCCAGGACTCAGATGTGGCAATGGTGATGATAGTGATAGTGATTTTGAACCCAAGCTCTTCAAAAAAGTTCCAGTGGGGAGGGAAGTGGAATATTCCCAGTGAAGGTCAGTATATCGGGGGGGTATATGCAAATCTGGTAGTGTGCCATATGCTCTTCCAAGGGTTAAAAATTTCATCTAGGAGGCATCCCCTGGGGGGCAACAAAGGGACAGATAGTGAAAACGAAGATGATAGTGCTGCAATTGGTATGGGAAAAGTGCATGCATCTGGTGGTGTTAGTGGTGGTGCCAGGCGGGAGGGGACCCCGCAGTGGCCCATGCTGCCACCCCCCCGCTGACTCAGCTGCACAACAAAGGGGCCCCCCCCCACCCCCCCACCACACCAACCTGCCCCCAACCACAACCTCCACAACCTCAAAAAC
>WNWK01052586.1:0-12135 GCA_009830355.1 Cherax destructor
TGCTAACCGAGGTAACACTGTACTACTTAAAAAAGCACTTATGAAAACACACTTACATAATTGTTTGAGTTTGGAGGTGAACAAAAACCGAGGGTCCACTGTATCTCTCTCTCCTCCACTCCAATGAGTACATGTTCAAGACAGTGTTCCTTTTGAGTTCTTCATTCTTTCCATACCTAAGCAGCTGAAACTTATCACCATTGAACGTCATGTTGTTCTCCACTGCCCACTGAAACCCTGCTTATGTCTTCCTGTAATTTTTCAGTGTCCTCTACCGTATTGACTTTCATGCTTATTTTAGTGTCATCTGCAAATGATGATACAAAAGTGTTCTGGGTGTTTTTATCTAAGTCTGCTATGAGGATGAGAAACAGCAGAGGTGCCAGGACAGTGCATTAGGGTACTGAGCTTTTGACCTCGCTGATGCTGGATCTTGCTCTGTTCACTACTACTTTTTGTGTTCTGTGCGTTAGGAACTCGAAAATCCATCTGCCTACCTTCCCTGTAATCCCCATGGCCCTCATTTTGTGTGCTATCATTCCATGATCGCATTTGTCAAACGCCTTTGCAAAATCTGTGTAAATCACATCTGCCTTTTAGTCGTCTTCCAATGCCTCCGTAATTCTGTCATAATGGTTCAGCAGCTGTGACAGGTATGATCGTCCCGCTCTTAAACAATGCTGGTTCAGGTTATGCTTTCAAAGATTTTTTATGATTTGAGAAGTTAGGGCTACTGGTCTGTAATTTTTAGCTAGTGCTCTACCACCCTTATGCAAAGGAGCTATGTCTGCACTCTTTAAGGCCTCCAGTATTTCACCTAGATCTAAACTCTTTCTCCAAAGAATACTAAGGGCTCTTGCTAATGGAACTTTGCACTTCTTTATAGAGCATTCCATGAATCTGGTCCAGGTGCTGAGTGAGTGGGCATGTTGTACATTTCTTTTCCGAAATCTATGGGATTTGTACTAATGTCAGTTATTTGGTCTGTGCAGCCTTTTGCTGGAGTGAAAAATATTTCTGCATTTTCTAACTTGTCATTTAGTGGCCTGCTGAAAAACCGACTCATACTGTTCTTTAGGATTTCACTCATTTCCTGTTCATCAATATACGAACCTCCTCAATAATGGTCTAATTCTACAGGTAGTTCTTAGCTTGGATTCTGCATAGGAACAGAAATATTTTGGGTTTATTGCAATATCCTGTATGGCCCTTTGTTTTCTTAGTACTTCTTCTGTTAGGTATGACATCTTAAGTTTTTTCTCTAATTTAGTGATCTCTCGGCTAAGACTATCCTCTGTTGCAACATATTTGTGTTTTTAAGTAATTCAGTAACCCGTTTTCTTCTTCTGTAACATCTCCTACGCTCTCTCTCTATATCTGATCTTCTTCTGGGTTTCCTCAATGGTACGTGCTTCATACATACCTTGTATACTTCTGTATTCAGCTTCTCTAGGCACTGGTGGGGATTCAGGGTGCTCATGTCTGATTCCCAGGATAAGTCTGATAGCTTTTGGTTTATTTTTTCCCAGTCAATTCTATGGTTGTTAAAATTAAACTTACTGAACATCCCGTCTCTAACATTAGTGCCGCAGTTCCCTAACCCTGGGTTAATACTCGTTTGAGCTTCTATGATGTTGTGATCAGAGTACAGTGGACCCCCGGTTTACGTACTGCTCCAAACTCGAACAATTATGTAAGTGTATTTTTGTAAGTGCTTGTTTAAGTGTATTTTTGGGGGTCTAAAAGGAATAATCTAATTTACATTATTTCTTATGGGAACAACATTCGTTCGGTAAAGGCACTCAAACAGCATTCTGGAATGAATTATGGCCGTTAACCGGGGGTCCACTGTATATTGTTTTTGTAACTTATGTCTGTGATTAGTTCCTCGTTCTTTGTGAATATCAAATCCAGGGTATTTTCATTTCTAGTGGGATCAATTATCTGTTGGTTTAATGAGTACTTTTCACAAAGCCTCATTAGTTCCCTGGTATGTGCCTGTTGAGCCAGGCTGCTTCCCAAAGATATTTCTGGTATAACATTATGTTGCACCATCTTCCATTTTACATGAGGGAGATTAAAATCTCCAAGGAGTAAAATATTTGGGGTGGGATTTTCTAGCCTATCCAGATAGCTATCTATCTTCCTTAACCCTTAAACTGTTCACACGTAGATCTACATTCACTCACGTACTGCTCCGAATACAGTAGACCCTCATTTAGCACGACTTTATGTTGCGCGTTTTGGGTATTATGCGATTGACGAATTGCGGAACATTTTTAACTAACACGATGTAAACCTTATATTACGCCATTCGCTGGAGGGGAAAAATTTTGAGCGCGCGGTCGCCTGCGGTAGGTTAAACCATTGAGTCAGTGGGGGTCCTACTGAGGGTGGCTATGAGCCACATCAAGTGTTTTTTGCTGACGAGACAAGTGTTTTCTGGAAGAAAATGCCAACATGAACTTATATCAGTCAGCAAGAGAAAAGTGCACCAGGCTTCAAGACAGCAAAGGATTGCTTCACCTTGCTCCTTTGCAGTAATGCATCAGGTGATTTCAAGTGTAAGCCCATGGTTATTTACCGCTCTAAGAATCCTCATGCTTTGAGGAAAAGGGAATTTGTTTTTCCTTCCCACAAACTGTAAGTAAGTTTATTCAGGTATACAGAGATACAGTTACATTGATTATCATACATAGCAGCATATGTGTAGAGAACCTAGGATAACCCAAAGTGTTATCCTAGAGAACCTAGGATAACCCAAAGTTTGGGTTATCCTAGGTTCTCTACACATATGCTGCTATGTATGATAATCTTTGTAACTGTATCTGTGTATACCTGAATAAACTACAGTTGCAGGAAGAAAAACAAATAACCATTCCCTCAAGCGGCCGGCGCTAATGTTGTGGAACAGCTGGGGAGACCACCCGCCTTCCCATGCTACCCCCCAACAACACCCCACCATCCCAGCATTCGTATTCCATACGCGTCAAGCCAGCTGTTTGTGTAGAATAAGAGAGAGTGAATTGTGTTTTGATCTTTAAATTACTATATCTTGTATCTGCCAAGCAATCATGTCACCCAGTAGGCATACCAGTGTTGCTCAAAGTGGCAAGAAAAGGTATAAGCATTTATTAAGTCTTAGAATTAACAAAGAAAACAAAGATATTAGACAAGACATAACCTGTGGCTGTAATGAAGTGTTACTTTGTACACATAAAAAGATGTAAACATAAGTTTGTGTGACTAACTTACTGACTGACTGACTGGACTGACTTACTGAATGACTTGACTGACTTACTGAATGACTTGACTTGACTGAATGACTTGACTGACTGACTGAATGACTTGACTGACTTGACTGACTGACTGACTGAATGACTTGACTGACTTACTGAATGACTTGACTGACTGACTTACTGAATGACTGAATGACTTGACTGACTGAATGACTTACTGAATCACTTGACTGACTGACTGACTTACTGAATCACTTGACTGACTGACTGACTTACTGAATCACTTGACTGACTGACTGACTTACTGAATGACTTGACTGACTGACTGACTTACTGAATGACTTGACTGACTGACTGACTGACTTACTGAATGACTTGACTGATTGACTGACTGACTTACTGAATGACTTGACTGACTGACTTACTGAATGACTTGACTGACTGACTGACTGAATGACTTGACTGACTGACTTACTGAATGACTTGACTGACTGACTGACTTACTGAATGACTTACTGACTGACTTGACTGACTTACTGAATGTCTTGACTGACTTACTGAATGTCTTGACTGACTTACTGAATGTCTTGACTGACTTACTGAATGTCTTGACTGACTTACTGAATGTCTTGACTGACTTACTGAATGTCTTGACTGACTTACTGAATGTCTTGACTGACTTACTGAATGTCTTGACTGACTTTCTGAATGTCTTGACTGACTTACTGAATGACTTGACTGACTTACTGACTTACTGAATGACTTGACTGACTGACTTACTGAATGACTTGACTGACTGACTTACTGAATGACTTGACTGACTGACTTACTGAATGACTTGACTGACTGACTTACTGAATGACTTACTGAATGACTTGACTGACTGACTTACTGAATGACTTGACTGACTGATTTACTGAATGACTTGACTGACTGACTTACTGAATGACTTGACTGACTGACTTACTGAATGACTTGACTGACTGACTTACTGAATGACTTGAATGACTGACTTACTGAATGACTTGACTGACTGACTTACTGAATGACTTGACTGACTGACTTACTGAATGACTTTATTAAAGTTAGAGACACTCAGTACAACCATCGACTTCAGTTCCAGAACCTCTACTATCCACCTCAGCCCAGTAGGGCCACAGCATAACTCTCCACTCTCTTCACAATCATCCACAAACATCAGCACCCACAATTTAAGGTAAATACTATTATTTCTGTTACATTTGTAGTCTTAAGCAGTAAAAACAACATAATACATCACGATAATGAACTACAATTACATATTCTCTTTTATTTTTGTAAGATCTGTTGGTCTAAAAAAAACTTGTTTGGCTTTTTGGGGACTCCCAGGAACGTAACCCTATTTTTCCCACAAGTTCTTTTAATTATCTAACACGATTTTAGCTAACACAACATTTTCAGGAACGTAACTACAGTGCTAAATGAGGGTCTACTGTATTAAAAAAAAAAAAAAAAAAAAAATTAAATGAAGAGCGCATTTTTATAAACAGGATAGGCTAAAAAAAATTTTTTTTAGGGTCAGTTACCGAGATATAAGCCCGCGAAGTTGGTGCTAAATGATGAGGTGTCGGCAACATGGAGCACTGCAGCTTGCAGAAACAATAAACATTTATCATTTTTTCCAACTCTTTTCCATTTTCTGTTGTTTTCATGCTATGATAATAATGTTTTGATGCAGATCTTTTGATTTCATTGCCAATTCTTGTTTAGACACAAATGTTTGGTACTGAATTAGTAATCATACTGTCACAAACACATGTTTACATTGACTGATGAATTTGTACACCTGGTTCAATCACATATTATCGTTTATATATACAGTCAACCCCCGGTGCTCGACGGCATCGGAGGTCATCCAAATCGGTGTTCGACGGGTTTTTTGACGAGAATTTTGGCTCGGTATTAGCCGATCCGCTCGGAGTTGGCGATTCGTCCCGGACGTGTACGTGTGGCCCAGCTGGGCCTGAGCACTCAGTGTGCTATTGTTTACAAGCAAGCGACCACCACCCATGCACCACCCACGCATTCATACCAGTATATTGTCATTATTCCACTGTTTTTAGTGCTTGCAACTGCTAAATAAGCTACCATGGGCCCCAAGAAAGCTCCTAGTGCCAAGCCTGTGGTAAAGAATGTCAGAAATACGGTAGAGTTAAAGAAGGAGATGATAGCAAAATATGAAAGTGGAGTGCGTATCACTGAGCTAGCCAGGCTCTATGGCAAATCCCATTCAACAATCTCTTCCATTATGGCCAAGAGAAAGGAAATCAAGAACGCTGTTATTGCGAAAGGTGCAAGTATGGTCACAGAACAGAGATCTCAAGTGCTGGAACAAGTGGAAACTTTGTTGTTGTTGTGGATCAACGAGAAACAATTAGCAGGAGATAGTGTTTCGCAGGCAATATGTGAAAAAGCAAGGCAGTTGCATGATGATCTCATTAAGAAAATGCCTGCAATTAGTGCTGAAGTGAATGAATTTAAAGCCAGCAAAGGCTGGTTTGACAGATTTAAGAAGCGAAGTGGCCTACATAATGTTGTGAGGCATGGTGAGGCAGCCAGTTCTGACAAAAGTGCGGCTGAAAATTACGTGAATGACTTTGTGGGGTACATAGAGGCTGAACAATTCCAACCTCAACAAGTGTTCAATTGTGACGAAACAGGCCTGTTTTGGAAGAAAATGCCAAACAGGACCTTCATTACACAGGAGGAAAAGGCACTCCCAGGACACAAGCCTATGAAAGACAGGCTAACTCTGATGTTGTGTGCTAATGCTAGCGGGGATTTTAAAGTGAAGCCTTTAGTGGTGTATCATTCTGAAAATCCCGGAGAGTTTAAGAGATGCCGTGTCGCCAAGTCTAATTCGTGTGTGATGTGGAAGTCTAACAATAAGGCATGGGTCACTACAGACATTTTCTGTGATTGGTTCCAAGAAGTGTTTGGCCCCAGTGTGAAGAAATATCTCGAGGAAAATAATTTCCCTTTTTAAAAATTTCTCCTGATAATGGACAATGCTCCTTGTCATCCTCCAGACTTGACAGAAAAAATTTGCGGGATTTTAAAAGGTTCATAAAAGGGAAAGTTTTTGGGGCCCCCTAATACCATTTCCCCTCCCCCCCAGCCTAGGGGAACCCCATTTGTTTTTTAAAAAAAACTTTTTCACCAAAGCTTTTCCCAAAAGTGCTTTGATGTGCCCGAAAAGGGGGAATATGAGCCTAAAAGATTTTTAAAAAGGGGAATCATTTTATCCTTCATTGTGAAAACCCTTTTATAAAAAAAGGCTTGGGGGGGAGTGCCCACCGGGTTTTTTTGGAACTTTGCCTGGAGAAAATTGTGGCCAGACTGTGTCCTAGAGGGTTTTTTAAAAAGGGTTTTTTTGGGTTTGAGCCTAAAAACCCCCTGGGCCTTTGGGCAAAAAATTTGGGGGGAACGGGGCAAGTCCAGGGGGTTTGGGATTTTTAAAAAGGGGGGATGGGAAAACAGTTTGGGGGGAGCACAATGAAGAAAAAACCCCAACGGGAAGATCGGGGAAGAGCTTCAACAGAAACAAAGACCATTTTTCCCCGGAAAATGGCCCGGGGGAAAGGGGGGAAGGTGGAAAGAGAGGGAAAAAAAGGTGCCCTTCAAGGAAAAGGGGAGATCTGTCCAAAAGGGGGATGTGCAAGGCTTTAGGGATGATTATCACCCAAACCCAAGCTGTTGCGGGGGCCCTTTTGGGAATGTTTAATGACCATGTCTTGTCACATTTTGGGACTTTTTAAAGAACCACCAGACACAGAGCTCCCTCCCCCTTTTTTTTTTGTGAGGGGGGGGTCCAGTGACTCTCAAGCTTTTAGGGCATTAAAAAAAAAGGGGCCCAGTCCCCAAAAAAGAACTTGCCACCTGCAGTGTTGGGGGAAAAGGGTTTTTCCCCCCTTTTAAATTTTTAAGCATCTCCCCATCTTCCCCCCCCCTCCCGCCTTCCACACAAAAAACTCTTCAAAAAATTTAAGTGACATTTATTGTACTTTTTTTTTTTTTTCCAAAAATTGTGTGAAATTTTAATTTCTTTTTTGAAAAAAATTTTTTTTATTTTAATATTTTTGGGGTATTTTGGAATGAATTAATTTTATTTCCGTTTTTTCTTAGGGGGGAAAATGAAGGGAGTTCCCCAAAACCCGGGTGACGACGGGCCCTCTGAAAGGGGTTAAAACAAAACCGGGGGTTGCCCGTATATAAAAGGGTTTTTGGCCCCATTTTGTTTCAAAACCCACCACTGTATTACTTAAGAAACATATTTTTAAGGGGTGCCCCCCACATTGTAAAACATGTATCATGTGTTTTTTTAATTTGGGGGGCACTGTTTAGGTAAGCACACAAACAAAATTTTTTTGTAGTACTTCTTTTTTGGAGTAGTTTGGGAATGGAATCAGGCAGTGACAGGGGGGGTTAGGGGGGTTTGGGACTTCCCCCCTTTGGGTTTTGGGGGAAAATTTGCTGTTGTGGGGTGGGGGGGCACTGTGGGGGGAAGGAAAAGGTGTGGTATCATACTTTCTCCCCATCTGCTTGATAAAAATTTTGGGTGAATTCCGCAAAAATTTTTTCCCCCTTCCCAGTCTTTATTTCCCCAAAAAAGTTGAAGGCGGAGCATTGCAATGTCAACAAAAAGGGGGAAAAAAAATTTTTTTATAAAACAAACCCCCCCCCTAGAAAAAAGGGGTTACGACCACCTTTTTTTCCGATTCCCCCTTTACAAAATCAAAACCAAAACAAAAAGGGGGGGTGGGGGGTTATATATAGGGCCCCCAGACAGGGAAAAAGGGGGGTTTGGATTTTCCCACGGAAAAAGTCAACAAAGCCCATCATCATGTCACATTTGGCTATCGGCATATTGTTTTGTATAATGACAACAGCCGGCTTTTTTAACAGGTTGATTGTTGGCTTGCTCCCCCCTTTTCTGTTTGGGACCATCTTATTTCTTTTTGGAAAGGGTTTTTACAGGCCCAACGGGGGCCCCCCTTCCCCCTTTTTTTTTTATTTTTTTTTCCCCCCCGTTTTAGGGGCCCCCCAAATTTTGGGAATTTTTCATTTTCCCCAAAAAAAAGGAAAAAAAACCAAAAAAACCTTTTTTAAAAAAAAAACTTAAAAAAAAACTTCCTTTTTCCCAAAAGGTTTTTTTAATTTGGGGGGCCCGAGTCACTGGACCCCGTTTCTCAAAAAATGTTCCAGAGGGTTTTGTTTTGGCAAAAAATTTTGGGAAATTTTGCTCGATGGGGGGGGTTTTGGGGGGGCCCCTTTTTTTACCATCCCCCCTGGCTGACCAGCTGGCTGGGTGGTGGGTGGACAGGGGTGGCTGGGTGGATGGGGCAGCCGGGGGGGGTGGATGGGGTGGGGGGCCGGCTAGGGTGGCTGGATGGGTGGGCCCGGGGCCCCCCCGGGGCCCGCTAGCCAGCTGGCTGGGGACTGGGCTGGGGGGGACGGCTGGGGCTGGGGGGGCTGACTGGCTGGCCCGCCCGCCCGCCCCCCAACCCCCCTTTCCCCCCCTTTCCCGGGTTGGCACCAAAGGGGGTTTCTTGGGGCCCATGGTGGTTTTTTTAGCAGTTGCAAGCACTAAAAAAGTGGAATAAATTTACAATATACTGGAAGGGAAAGCGTGGGTTGGGGGCCCCTTCCCGCGTAAAAAAGCACACTGACGCCCATGGGTGCCCGGGGCCCCCCCACACATTGCCCGGGACAATCCCAACTCCGAGCAGATCGGCAAAACCGAGCCAAATTTCATCAAAAAAACCCTTTGAACACCGATTTGGGAAATCCCGACGACATCGAACACCGGGGGGTTTATTTTTTATCAATATTGTTCACACATAGGAAATCCAAACATAGGGGTTGTGTACCAGTTGTCTGTGAAAAAGTTTGGGCCCTTTCCAAGGTATGGCTGCATTATCTTGTGAACAACATCACCAGAAATCCCAACATGCCCTGGTATCATCGAGTTTTTTTTCCCTGTGAGATAATGCATCAACAAAAGACCAGTCTCCAATCACACAAACAAAAGTTTTATACCAAAGCATTCGATTTTGATCTATTGTTGAATGACAGCCCCCTTGAAAGAATCAAGGACTCATCAAAAAATGTTCTTGAATGAATAAAAGTAGGCACTGAATTTTTGCTTGAGATACATAAACAATTGTTTTAAAAAAGGAGGTCATTTGGTTTTGGGTGTATTCCTGTCTGAAAGTGCAACACTTAGCAACAGAATGAATCTTTAGGAAGGGAATCAGGGAAGATGGGTGTAATGAAGTGGTCTGTGGACCATGTGTGTACATTGTTTTTATATTGTGTGGATAAGCATGAAAAACCCAAGGAAAAATACATTTCGACACATTTGTATTTTTTCACCGCGCAGCCATGCGATTCTGAAACATCTGCATGGTCCATTGGACTGGTAGTACGGGTTTGGGTCGGGGAGAAACCAGGTTCATTATTGGCTCATCAAAGTATAGTTGAAAATAGTCAACTTTTAGACTCATTTGTGAGGGACAGTGGCATGAGCCCACTTCCACTCCCATCAAAATTGAAAGGAGTGGCACGAAGGTGTATGTTCAGTCCAATTCTTTCCCGATCTAATAGTGCAGGGGTGGGGCATGGAGTTGAAAGGAGCAGGAGGAGGGGGAGGAGGCCGCACAGGTTGGGAGGGGCCAGGGGGGTCCTTTTTTCTGTCCCACACAGCGCCAGGGCCCAGGCACCATGCCCCCCACCACCTCTTCCTTCATCCCAGCATCTTCCTTCATTATCACTATCACTATCAGTGGCGGGGGTTTTGGATCGTGACCTGCCATGACCCTTGCCCCCTGCTGAGTGACCCCCGCCTAAACGTGGGTAATGCGCCAAAAATCGTTTCACTGGGGGAAAAATGATAATCACTTTTACCGGACTCGCTAGGGCATTAAATGATTTCTATGCCCCTTATATCACCTTCACATCAATTACCATAACACATGAAAAAAGATAATTTTCTTCGGAGTTGCCTTTGGGTAGTAACACAAACCCCCCCGAGGTGCTGAGTGAGGGGCTGTGGCCACATTAAGAGGGGATGGGCGGGGTCATCTGAGTTGCATCAATATTTTCATAACCTTTATTATTATGGCTATATCACTGTCTAATCCACTAAACTCAGTTCTGTTTACTTTCCCCAGAATATAGGTTTTAATACGATGAAAGGAGGAATCACGGGCGTTTTCCATGATTTTCCCAAGATGGAACTGAAACTAACTACGCTACCATGCGTCCCCGACATCCCCATTTTTTTATACTGCCACACTGAGGGCAGACCCATTTCTCATTTCTGGGCTCAGGCCTTTGTCTAAATTTGAACAATGAAAATAAAACGTAGATCTAGTTTTGGAGCGAACACGTACGTATATCTACGTTTGGACAGTTTAAGGGTTAATTTATTTGGAAATTTCCCCAGCAGTTGCTGATGGGGTTTTATACTAGGGTAATTTCAAAATTCCATTTTACACTTTAATGCCTAGGTTTCTACTATATCTGGTAGATTTCAGCCTCTGTGCACCGTCCTGACTCACTCTACCTCGGTACACTATGCCCCTCCTGTCCTGACTCAATCTCTCCCTCAGGTAAATGTGCCCCCTCGGCTCAGTCCCTCACCTCAGGTACTCGGCACTCACTGTCCCGAATCGTGCCTCACCTCAGGTACACTGACACTCAGGGGACTGACTCAGTCTCTAACCAGGGCACTGGCACACTGTCCTAACTCACTTTACCTTAGGTGAGAAGAGATGTAACCCACTGTCCTGACTCAGTCTCTCCCCCAGGGGCCCGGGACACTGTCTTGACTCAGTTTCTCACCCCGATCACTGTGCACACTTCCCGACGAATCTCTCATCTCAGGTACACTGTGCCCCCACACTGTCCAGACTTAGCCTCTCACCCAGGTACATTGTGCAACTGTCCTGACTCAGTTTTCACCAGGCCTCTCGCCAGGCCCTCTGGAAAGGTTAATCACGAACTCTGGGGGTCCACTGTTTGTTCTTTACAATTAATTACCTTATATTGCCTTTTTTTAAATTATAAAATCCCTAGGCAATATTGAATCCAAAAAATTGTTCTATAATAATTTAACCCCTTTGGGGCCAAGGCCCCTCCAAACTCGCTCAGGTCCCAAAAATTTAAAAAAAAAAAATTTTCTTATGAAATGATAGAGAATCTTTTCCGATCATAACACCAAAAAAAATAAATTTTATCGAAAACTAACGGAATTATGCTTTGAAGCTATCGGTATTTATGACGACGCATCTCATTTCGCCCCCTTTAGCCCCATTTTGGGAAATTCCAATGTTCGCTACTAAAATTTTGCTATTTCGCTGAACTCCATTTCTTCTATCGATTAGAAAAAAAACCGCCTATTTACCAATTTCAACTACCAAAATAGTGGTCGAAAAAGGCAATTTGGCCAATTTACACAAAAATTTTAAATGATGCCAATTTCAAAAAGGGTTTAGAAAATCAAGGCAGACATTCTTGGCACTAAAATAACATCTTCTCTTTTTCATTAGTCACGTTCCAGGCCCCTCTTCATTCTTTTTCTTTTCCCTTTTTAATTTTTTTTCTCACAAAAATACAAGATTTACGTTATGTATCAACTGCATCATTGTAAAAATGGTTAAATAAATCAGCCCTTGTGCAAAAATAGACTCCCCGTTGATGTGTATTGGACGCATGTTGTTTGTTTACTTAAAACGGCCAAAATCGAACATTTTGCTACTTTACTCAGTGTCAAGGTACTTGTCATTGAAACCCGTCAAAATTATCTCTATTTCTGTAATATATCATCTAGTCTATAAAATGAGACTAAGAAAAC
>WNWK01052587.1:0-12135 GCA_009830355.1 Cherax destructor
ACAGCAACTAAGGGGATGTCTAAGTGTTTAAACATGGATATTATAATAAAACCCCACCACCTAAAAGGGTACGTTGGTAGATACTAATCATGATGCTCGTTTTAATGTTTGAATTCTTCAACCTGCCATACAGATCATGTTCAAGAACACCAGGAAGATGCAGAACTCGTAACATGAAAAACCTTGTGTGATATACAGGGGCCCCTCGATTAACAATCTTAACCCATTCCGGGAGCTAGGCCTTCCAATGCTGTAATTCGAAACCTTTTTCCATGAAATAATGTTAAATACAATTAACGCCCACTAAAAAATAAAAAAAATACATTTTAATTATAGTTCACATACACAAAACAACATTATTAACACTATAAATAGTACTACATAATACTAAATAATAAAAAACAATTTAAATAACTTTTTTACCTTTATTGAAAAGTTGCAGGCATCTGGAAGAGGGGAGGACAGGGGGGGGGTTAAATTTTGGAAAGGGGAAACCCCCCTCCAAAGGACTTCAGGTTACAAGCCCCTTCTGTTTATTTCCCCTTCTTTGTTTTTTTTAATGCCACTAGGACCAGCTTAAAGTCACTAGAACCCTGCCCAAAAAACTGTCCACAGTCCTCTTTTTCTGGCGCCTGTTTAACATTTTCCTAAAGTGCAACATGGCTCTGTCACTGAACTGGTTGCGAATGCTTATTTCACCTTGCTCAGGGTGGTGTTTTTAAACAAATGTCTCAACCTTACCCACATAGAAACATTTCCTTAATCTCTGAAGAAGTTACTACCTCCCCTGTCCATCCTCCTCCTCCAAATCTACAATATCTTCCACAACAGGCACAGGGTTGTTGTACACCCTGGCAAGCTCACTCACCGTATGCCACTCATTTTTTTCAACAATCTCTTTCTTCAGTTCGATGGTTTCCCTCCTCTCCCCAAGGTGCCACTAGGAAGCTTTTTTGGCCCCATGGTGACTTATTTCACAGTGACAATCCTGAACCAGCAATAAACACAACAAAAATTTTTGTGAATGTTTAAGGCACGCTGGGTAATGTTCTTTCAAGTTAAACAACGCTAGACTGGGTCCCGCGAGGCGGGCGGCGGACAGGCGGACCGGGTGCACCGAGGGAATGGTCGCTAAAGAGGGAAATATTTAGAAAAAAAAGGGGGACATGAATTCCCCTTATATGGAATCACCGCTATCAGGGACCACTGTATAGGGACAAAACTGCACCGAAGTCCTGGTCATCAAAGGCAGGACAAAAAGCAACACTTGGTGGGAAAGGGGCTCTCATCTGTCACAGTACAATCTGATAGAATTGCTTTCAGTTTAGCCAAACTTTTAGATCAACTCTCTTTCATAAACAGGTCATCAGAAAACCCTTTTATTCTTCCCGCAGTGCCCCCCACCCCACACCATAACCTCAGTGACCCAGCCCTCACCCCTGCACTTGTATAAAAATATTTGTTCATCCCTTGTATTGGCTGGGCCGTACCGTGACTGGAAACAATAAAAAATAACCTGCACATAGGAGAAGCTGATGACATCTTCATGTTCTTTTTCCCCAAATGGGGGTTTTTTATACTTAGATCCATGTTTTCATAAGGGGCCTAAATGCGGGAAAAGGGGGCTAGAAACCCCCTTCTGTATAAATTACAAAATTTTAAAAAAGAGAAACTTTGTTTTTTTTTGGGGACCCCCCCTTGGGGGTTACAGTAAACTTTTGAAAGAAGATTCTACAAATTTTGTGCTGGCACAAGCATTAAAAATACCCCCTTCCCCTGCAGAGCACAATCAATTGTACATCTAGCTGGGCTCATCAATTTCAATTTCGTGTTTTAAAAAATGAACTCTTTTACAGTGGCCCCCAAAAAACTTCATCCCGAAGCCTGCTCAAGTGCCTACCCAAATTTACTCCCCTTTAAAGGGAAAAATGTCATGTAGGTTAGTCTATTTTAGACCCCAAAAAACACCCACAAGCACTTACAATATTATCTTACATAATTGTGATTTCCGGGGGGTTAAAAACTCGGGGGGAAATGTATATTCATTTTATGTCCCCGTCATTTCACATTTTTTCTCCCCCTATGATTTCCTTTTCCCAGTCTGCCAAACTGTTTTTTTTTTCCCCCCCATTTTTATATAGAATGTCATGGAAATTTAAAAGAACCCCAGAGGCTACTTTTTATCAGACTGAGTTTTCTTTAAATTTTGTCACTTTTTACCTGGAGGGGCCGTAGACAAGTTGCTGTTCATCCTCACATGGCCTTGGTTCTACAAACCCTTAAAGTCTTAAACATTTTTAGGGGAGCAGAGGAGAGGGGGAATGCATGATAATCATACTGTACATGGAAAGTATTAAACCTGGTCTCAAATCTGCACACTGCCATAACAACATACTGGAGTAGGAAAGGGAGGAAGTGAAAAATAAACCCAGTGAGAAGGGGACGGGGGGGACAAAAAAAGAACACTGTATCAACATTGGGCCTCAAATTCAACATCTTCCAGAAGATATCAGAAACACGGCTGGAACAAATGTAGGGGCCCTTAGAGGAAACGGGACAAATATCTTGACCAAGTGCTGATAAACCAAGCTGTGATGAATTTGTGGGGCAGCGGGCCTCACAGCAACACCCGGGTTAACCGGGGCCACCAGATGAGCCTGACCCTGGCCGGGCCCCGGGTGTGACTCTAAACTCAAAAAGGGTATATCTCCATTTTGTCTGTAGAATTTCATGTTACATATGACAGTCCCAGAGGCTGCATGTTTTATCAGACTGTTTTTATTTAAATTTTTACATTTTCCTGGGGGGGGCAGGAGACAAGTATTGTTATCCCCCGGCCTTTTCATCTAAAACCTATCATGGGCATCAGGTGTTTTCCATCAACTCTTTTTCCCCAAAAGGGCGTTGTCCATCATAAAAATTACATCTGAGTTGCCCCTTTTCACTTGTCCACTGGCCGTTTGGGGTAATCAAATTTTCTTTTTTAAGAATTACCAACAGTCTATTGATTAAACATCAGGTTGGTTAACAATGGAGGATCAAGCCTTCATCACTTTAGTTCTAGATGACCACATGGGTTTAGCACTTATAAGTACAGTGGACCCCATTTATGAGCATCTGGGAAAATGTACAATTATTAATTGTAATATTGTAAGTGCTTTTGTAAGTGTTTTTTTGGGGTCTGAAATGGACAATCTACTTGACATTATTTTTTAAAGGAAGAAAATTCGTTGGTTTTGGGCCCTTGAGCACCCTTTCGGGAAAAATTTTCTGAATCGGGAGCCCCTGTACATTTTTTTTCATTTCTTTTCCTTTTCCCCCATGGATATCCAGTGATTGGGGTATGTCCCCCCTTTCCCTTTCCCCCTTTCAGTTTTTCTTTATTTCTACATACACATGCCCCCCTTCTTTGATCATTTTCTTGTAAAAAGAGTGTACACTGAGGGCGTTCAGTCCTCTTGATAATGTAGGATACCAATTCTTTCTGGTTGTGTGATGAGTTCTTACTGGATTTTAGTACGTATTTCATATCATTTTTATTCACATCTTGCGTTATCATTCACATTGCTTCTTCCTTTACTGTAAAAACCCGACTCTTAAATGAAAAGGTTCCGACTTTGAATACATCCCTTCTCATTCAAGACTGGCTCTGTTTTCTTCAGCCAGAAACCACAAGTTTTTTTTTTTCTTGGTCCTGATCATTCTTGCATCCATGATAATGAATTTGCAAACAATTTTTTTTTTTTTTTGCACATTACAAATCAAACACCTGTTGGCTCTGGGGTTTTACCAGGCAGATGTATAGGAAGCCCAGAACCAAATCCCGGATGCTAATGTTTCCTCGAGGCTG
This sequence comes from Cherax destructor, assembly GCA_009830355.1. NCBI lineage: Eukaryota > Metazoa > Arthropoda > Malacostraca > Decapoda > Parastacidae > Cherax > Cherax destructor. Next base: position 3,851 of record WNWK01052587.1, read on the forward strand.
CTGGGTAGAGATACATACCATTTCAGACTATTTTCCAGTTATGTCTGGGGCATTAGATGATGAAATAAATGGTATAAAAAAACCGCAAATGGAAAAAAAAACACATAAGCAAAAATGATCCTTTGTTTACAAGTCCCGCCTGGCGACGAGTCACAAAAAGATCTGATCTGTTTTGTGTCGTAAAATGGTAAAACGGGCAATGGATCTTTTGCTTGTTTTTTCCATTCAGGAGTGATGGAAGCATCTTTGGTCCCGTTTGAGAACAAAAGCTGTTCTTGATCTACCACACTTGGCTTTTGTAGACTTCTTTTCATCTTGTCACTCTTGGAAAATGGTTCTTCATGACTAAGGCCCCCAAGATTGCTCCGGGGTATCACATGGCGGGGACCTGGTCCCACTGTTTGGCAGGTCTTGTTAAATCAAACAAATTTACATTATTTACTATTTATCTAAAAACCCAAGGTAATTAATTTCTGGTCTTTTTTTACAGCAGCTCTACCTTCAATGTAGACACTGACTTTTGACTGAAACGTTTTTTGAACCAATTTTTATTTTCCCTTTAAGTTTTCTTTATTAGCTTCATTTATCACTCTTACTTTTTTCCACTATATTTTCTTCAGCCTTGAGTGCTTTATGACCCATTCAGTTTTTTTGTTTATTCTGGCTCTGTCTTCACTTTGGGGAGTATGGTTGAATTTTTTGGAATAATTTTTTTCATCTTTGTTTTGTTAATTACTTTTATTATTGGTATATGGCTGTTTATGAGTTTGTAGTATGCTTTTCTTTTCCCAAAAAATTAGCCAAGAAAAGTGAAATTTCGGGGACCTGAATGTATCTTTGTATTTTACTTGTTATATTTGCTTTTCTTTATTTGACTTGGGCTAAACCCAAAAAAGTCAAGGAATACTTGTACTTAATTCAAGCTCTCCTGAGTCTGCTGTAAGTCTGTGATTGGGAAGCATTGTTCATTGAGACTAGCATCTCTTCCTGCCATCGTTTTCAAAATTTTTTCATTTATTTATATAATTGAGTAGTTAAGGGTTTATCACTGACATTTTTAAAACCCTTAATTTTTTTTTTTTTTTAACAAGTCGGGTTCCCACCTGGCAGGGTGACCCAAAAAGAAAGAAAATCCCCAAAAGAAAATACTTTCATCATCATTCAACACTTTCACCAAACTCTACAAATCACTGTCTTTGCAGAGGAGCTCAAATACGCGCTGAATTTCCCCCCCATGTCACTATCCCAGACCCCTCCTTTTAAAAGTGCGGCATTGTACTTCCCATTTCCAGGACTCAAGTCCAACTAAATCAGTTAACGGGTTTTCCCCCAATCCCTTCACAAATTTCCCTGTCCCCCCAATTTAACATGTCACGGACGCTTGCTGGAAGCCCAAGCCGTGGTCCACAAAACTCCTTTCCCCCCCTCCCTCCAACCTTTTGGGACATCCTACCCCCCCTTTCCCTTTCCCCCTAAAAGATTTATACGCTCCCAAGTCATTCTATTTTGATCCATTCTCTCTAAATGACCAAACTACTTCAACAACCCCTCTTCATCTGACTAATACTTTTGTAACTCCACCCTTCTCCTAATTTCCACATTCAATTTTCAAAATTTTAAAAAATTGCCCTTAGACAGGACATCTCCACTGCCCCCAGCCCCTCCTCGCGCAGCATTTGAAACCCCTGCTTCCCCCCATATAAAGTTTGGTACCACTATATTTTTCAACATTCCCCCTTTTTGCCTCCATGGATAACGTTTTTTTTCTCCACAGATCCTCAACGCACCACTCCCTTTTTTTTTTCATCAAATTTTATGGCCCATCCTTCATAAACCCCTCCACTGACCCCCCCCAAAAATCTGGGAAAAAATTTTCTTCTTCCATAATCCCCCTCCAATGTGATATCCCTTTTTTTTTATTTTAAAAGGTTGATACCCCCATCACCTTACTCTTATCTAGGTTCCTTTTAACTTTCTACCTTTAAAAAACTCCCAAACTCATCCACTAACCTTTTCAACTTTCTTTAGAATTCCCCTAAGCACAATTTACAGCAAAAGTAACTGTGTCAACTCCCATTTTTCATTTAATTCTCCATAATTAATCCCACCCCCCCTCCCCAACACCCCAGCATTTTTTTCCTTTTTCAACTCCATCTATAAATATATTAAACAACCATGGTGACATTCCCTCCCCGTCTAAGACCCCCGGAAGTAAGCTCCCCCTTTTCCCCACACACCCCAACCTGAGCCTCACTATCCTCATAAAAAATCTTTGCCTTAGTAACTTTACCCATTCCATCCCACATTTGCCACATTGTCCTATCCACTCTATTATGCCTTTTTTTAAACCATAAATGCAATAAAAACCCCTTTCCTTTTTCTAAATACTGTTCACATATTGTTACTGTAAACACTTGATCTACCATCCCCCCACCCACCTAAGCCTCCTTGCTCATCTGCAATCCCACCCCCTGTCTTACCTCTAATTCTTTCAATAATAACCCTGCCATACACTTTACCTGGTATATAGTAAACTTATTCCCCCTATAATTTTTCCCTTCTTTTATCCCTTTTCCCCTTTATAAAAAGGGAACTATACATGCTCCTGCCCCCCTAGGTACCTTCCCTTTTTCACATTTATTAAACAAAAATCCCAAACCACCCCAGCACTATTCCCCCTGCTTTTAACATTTTTTTGTTTCCCGTTAATTCCAGCTGCTTTACCCCTTTCATTCTCGAAATCCCCCCACTCCCCCACTCACATCCCTCTTCTTCATCCAAACGATGTTGTACCTCCGGGCCCAGTACATGAAATTACCGCCCCCCTTTTTTCGACATTTAAAAGTTCCTCAAAATTTCCCCCCATCTACCCAATACCTCCAGCTCCCCATCTCTAACCCCCCTACTCTGTTTTAACTGACAAATCCATTCATTCCTAGGCTTTCTTACCTTGTTTATCTCCCCCCAAAAAATTTTCTTGCTTTCAGAAAATTTCTTACAAGCCTCTCCCATTCTTTCATCCCTCTTCTGTTAACTCCCTATTTTCTTGGCTTTTAGTCGGTGCAGAAATGGTACGTAGGTGTAGAATCGGCAGATGACTAGACTCATTTTTTTGGGGAAGGTGTAGGTATCAGGGGGAAAGGGTGAGGGGACCCGAGCCAGCAAGGGTAGAACCTGTTTCGAGTAGATAGGCCGCCAAGTGAGGAAAAAACATGGCTGACCACCCCAAACCTTTTTGGCCCTATAGGGGGCCCGAGTGCCGCAGTTTGAAAGAGCCTCTGAATAGGCTGTTTACATCCGCTGGCCACCTACCGCGTGTCGCTCAACCGACAATACTGGGGCACGAAGGTGTAAACAACAAAACAAGGACCCAGAGGAAACTGGCTTCTGGTCACCTGACATTTACAAACAGAACAATGCCGGTGCGGGCCGTAAAACTTTCCCACTTGGGGTGGGGAAGAAAAATCGACCTCCTCGTACAGCGGGAGGAGGACAGACCAAGCCGTATTGGCGCAGAAACTAAATTCTTCTTTTAAAAGGTTGTCCACAGGACTAGGCATCAACGCTGAAATCCGTGAGCGTACCATCCTCACATCTGCAAACAATGACAAGTAGCATTTCCCAAGGTGTGACATTTAATTCAAAGGGGATCCCCCACCTTTATAATTTTTAAAAGACACACTGGGTGCACATACCACAATAACATTAGTTCCGGGAATTCATTATACTACGGGTCCCTGCTAGAATAAATTTTAAATATTTACATGGTGGTGTCCCCGTGACTTTTATTTTAACTATACAATGTATCGTAATCCCCATTTCTCAGAAACAAATAGCTAGTGTGGGAGTCGGAAAGTCAGTCGGTATTCAATGTCACGAAATGCTGTTCCTGGGTCTCAGGCATAAGTATGGAGCCTTCAGGACTCATCTGCGTAGTGGTAGTGGGTGGGACTGACGGTTGTCACTAGTTTGAGTCTATTGGCTTTGAATGCCGCATTCCAGCTCTGCTTCGTCCATGATCAATATATTCTTGGTAAAGGTGACCTTGGATATTTCCCGGGTCCCTTTCCCCCTCACCTCGAACTTATTGCCGTGGAGGTCGTGGCCCGGGAAGGACCGACAAATTTGGGGGACAAGTTTATGCATACCAGGGTCGGTCGGGTTGAGCAACTAACTTTGCAACCGGGTTTCCCACCTTACTTTCCTTAGTGTGGGCGTTGCGCAGCGTAAACCCTATCTGTGGCTTTTATTAGGTTCTCACGTACTGCTGGAAAAAAGCTGTGTGGTCCCATCTTAACTATCCCGGGTTTTATCGGTGTCATAGGTTGGACTAGGTGGAGCAAACAGGATTTCGTAGGGAAAACACTTATCATAGCCGTAAAAGGCAAAAGGGGGTGTCTCGCCAATCGAGCTGTTGGGGGAAAGTTAATGTCACTGAACATCTGCAATAGCGTCATCCCATGTAGTAAAACTCGGATTACTTTACTCTGAGCCCTCCAGGACTTTGGGGTTTTCGTTCACAAGACCATTACCGCGGGGTGGCGAGGAGCTACTGGTGTTGGGAATTTTAAACCGGGAAACAAAGGTTTTCTTTGGGGCTTTTATAACCCCGCCCATTGTCACAGGAGCAGGGGGGAAAAAGGAGGAGAACGATCGCCACGGAAAAGCATTTGCGCTGTCTCGGCCCTTTTTTCAGGGATGGGTACCCCAAATCGCAGTACCACGTCGTTATCTACCTTTCAAGCAGGTGTTTATTACCCTTCCAGGTCAGAAATTTGTCAACAGGTTGACAGAAGCTCTCCCAGGGCTCCTTTGAAAGGGATACTTGAATGGGATTGGGACCCCTGACAGTACCCTTGTGTTGTAACAACGACACACTGGTTACATACTTGGCAATTTCCCCTGCCATCTTAGGCCAGAAATATTTCATTCTAGCCTGTTTGATGCTGCGGTCCTTCCCCGGGGGGCTGGGCCCGGGACATGTGGATCAACTTGAAATCGCGGGTACCAGGGACTCCGGTATCACTGTTGGGTACGGGTTTTGCCGGGGGTCCACTAGTCGAGCTACACGAAAATTACTCCTTTATTGCCACTAAGTCTGTCAGCCCCGGGGGCGCTTGACCCGCAGGCCCCCTCCTCCTTTTTGGGAAGAAGGGGGGTGCCCAAAGGGGGGTTTTGGGCCCCTCTGGGGCCCCGCGGGGGAAACAGTTTCTGCCGCAAAGGCAACCCCGAAAGGGGCAGCCACGACATTTTTTACCCGGTAATAATTCGGTTGTATCGTTAAAGGGAAGGAACCGGGTATTTTCCCAGGAGATTCTTTTTTGCAAAAAAAGGGTAATAAATTTTGATGATCCTTAAATCTTGATAGGATACTGGTAAATAATGTTCTAAATGGGTTTAAAACCCCCGACGATGGCTAAGGCTTCTGCTCTGTCCCGGTAATTGACTTAGCTTTGGTAAGAACACGGCTAGCAAGTTTTTTGTTTCCATTAGATTCCTGCGACAAAATGCACCGATGCCAACTTTTTGGGGATCTGTCGTCAAGGTGACGCTTTGGTGGGCAGGGAATCAAGGACTGGGGGTGATTTAACCCATTTTGTATTGAAGCTCTTTTTGGTCACATGTCCACTCAAAGGGGACTCTTTCTTAAAGGGGCTGTGTCAAGGGTCAGCTAAGATGGAGAAGCCGGTATGAAAATGCGGTAGAATCCGGCTAGGCCTACGAAGGAACGGACAGTATCTGCCGTCGTAGGTCTGGGGAAATTTGCACAGCCCAGATTTTAGACTGCTGTCTTGATGCCGCTCTGAGTCACACATGGGCCCAAAAAACTTTATTTCATCTTAAGGGAAATGGCATTTTGAAAACTTCACCTTTAAAATTAGCCTTGGCTAGTTTTTTCCCGTCCCCCTCAAGTTTTGAGATAGTAGGAACATCTTGGGACATCACAATGAGATGTCTGGTAGACCATGAGCATACCTAGGAGAGTTCGGGAAAAACGTTGCTTAGAGCTGCGTGATCGGGCTTCCGCGCAAGCCGGGCGGCATTCTCGAACTGGTAATGACCAGTGGCGTAAGAACCCGTTAGTTCTTTCTTTTCAACATTATTGCCCCTCCCTTTTTTGCTCTAACTCTATTTTAAACCCCCGACCTAATCCCTTTATTTCTCCCCACTGAAACTCTTTTACCCTTCAGCTTTGTCTCAAAAGCCAGGACATCCAGCTTCTTTTCATTCATAAAACTACAATCATCTCTTTCTTATCATTCCCCAACATCCACCCCATTCAAACTCCCCCTTTGGGGGTTTCTTCTTTTTTTTTTTAAAGCTTCGGAAAATTACTGATTGTTCCCGGATTTTAGTTGCTTTTTAACACCCTGGCACGGAGGAAAGATTCTTATTCCCTTCTCCATGGAAAGAAAGGAAAACAATAAAAACAAGAACTATTAAGATAAAATCAAAAAAAATCAGATGAGTGTGTATCATAAAAATGTAATTTCGAGCTGATAATGTAAGTAGCAAGCTACCAAAAATTTCATGTTTATGAGCGAAAAAAAACACCACAATCCTACCATCATGTAAAACGTTTTAGGTTTCTGTTTCACAGTCACATGGCGGATGGTATTCCCCGGGTGGTTGCCTACCAAACTACTACCTACCTAAAAAACCCAAAATGTTTTCATATATTTGGGGTTCATCCCCAGTTTTTTATCAAAAAAACATTCTACCACTTTACTCCCCAATTTCAGCCCCCTTTTTCATTTACTGCATTGAAATACCCAAAAATTTGCCCCTTCCCCTTCATATCAGCCCCCCCTCCTTTACAAAGCACCACGAAAGTTCACACGTTTTTAAACTTTTTTTTTCCCTAAACTCGATTCTTTTTGCCTCTATACCAGGCAAACATTCCACTATAGGTTTATTTGCTGTTTATGTTGTTGTTAAAATATGGGCAAAGTTATCTTCATCTTTTTTGGGGCTTTCCCTAGGTTTTCTGAATAGCTTAATCTTGATGAATAATGATTGAATACTAACAAACACCTTATTTTAAATAATTTTTCCAAGTTGTCTCTGTTTTTCAGTGAGTAGCATGTGCTTTTTTGTCCATTCTTATGTTATTTTGTCTTCTTTTGGGTGGGATCACGTGGTGGGGGAGGGGAGGGAGAGCTAGAGGCAGCCGGGGGCAAAACTTCCTTGCAGTTCCAGTTGTGCCTCGTCTGCAAGGGACCACTATCATTATCTAGGGCGATTTTGTGTATTTCTATCTTGCAAATAATATTTGCCTTTTGTTGCTAATTTGTGGCAGGCAACTTTACCTGAACCTTCAGATTCATTCAAATTCAAATTCAATTTTTATTTCTCTTTGAGTACAAAAAAACTGTAGTTTACATGTTTAAAAAATTGTTAAGCATAAAAAAAACACTGCATGCAATGTTTTAGTTGAATTTGTAATATTGTACAAAAATCATCACTTTATGCTGGTAGCTGGTTACAAATAATCATGAGTAAAGTGATTTAGCTTAAAATGGGGCAAATTTTTTTTGGGGTAAAAAGGGAAAAAAAAAAAAGTACAGTACAAATACTGTAATGAAAATAATCACTATTTGGAACTCTGTAATAAACCATGACGGGTGGGGATAGAACCTACGATCAGAGAGTCATAAAACCCAGACCGATGCGTTAGCCCCTAATGGTTTGTTTGCAATCCCGTCATTAAATTTCGTGAGTCATGAGAACATTGTAATAATGAGAACTTCCTGTACTAGCTTGAAATATACGTGAGAGAACCATACTGTCTTTTAAAATATACAAAGTATTTGTGAGAGAATCATACTTTTAAAAGTAGTATATACAAATTTTAATTATCACAGTGGGGGGGGAATTTCTTTTTTTAAATGGAGTTTTAAATAAAGCCAAAGGGAAAAAATTTTTCAAAAAACAGAACTTCTAAGTGACAGCATGATAAAAAAAAATCCAAACTAAAAATTTTCGTGAATACAGTGGACCCCCCGGAACGTAAAACTTCTTCAAAACCTGCTCAAGTGCCATTACCCAACGAATTTACTCCCCTTTAAAAAAAAAATGTCAAGTAGGTTAGTCCATTTCAGACCTCCAAAATACACTTACGCACTTTATTATCACAAAATTTTATGATTTCCCTGGTGTCGAAACCCGGGGGGCCACTGTACATGGACCCCCCGGTTTTTTAAATTCGCCAGAAAGCTGTTCAAGTACCGTTAAAAACGATTTTTTCCCATAAGGGAAAAATATAATTAGATTAGTCCTTTAAC
>WNWK01052588.1:0-12135 GCA_009830355.1 Cherax destructor
ACACCAGCATTCCAGTACACCAGCATCTCGGTACACAAGCGTCTCAGTACACCAGCGTCTCAGTACACCAGCTTCTCAGTACACCAGTCTCAGTACACCAGCGTCTCAGTACTCTAGCGTCTCAGTACACCAGCGTCTCAGTACACCAGCGTGTCAGTACTCCAGTGTCTCAGTACATCAGCGTCCCAGAACACCAGCGTCTCAGTACACCAGCGTCTCAGTACACCAGCATTCCAGTTCATCAGCGTCCCAGTACACCAGCGTCTCATTACACCAATGTCTCAGTACACCAGCGTCTCAGTACACCCGCGTGTCAGTACACCAGCGTCTCATTAAACCAGCGTCTCAGTACATCAGCGTCCCAGTACACCAGCGTCTCAGTACACCAGCGTCTCAGTACATCAGCGTTTCAGTACAGCAGCGGCTCAGTACACCAGCGTCTCAGTACACCAGCGTCCCAGTACACCAGCGTCCCAGTACACCAGCGTCGCAGTACACCAGCGTCGCAGTACACCAACGTCCCAGTACACTTGACCTCACTGTCACCCGGGAAATGGTAACTTTGTCACGTTTAATGCTTCAAAAACTTCGTTTCTTATCAACTACTTGGCAGACGCTGAGCGAGATAACTGGGAACCTCTGGCATCACTGTCGTGAGCCTCACATTACTCAGTACCTCTTACCAGCATCCAACACTGGAGTGTCTCTACCAGGTTTAGAGAGGAAACTCTCACCGCAGTTTTGCCGTCATTACAGTTTTTACTCCGCATGTGAGTAGTATTCATACATCGTGGGGACTAATTAGTCCCACATGTGGGACTAACTACTCCCGCATGTGGGCAAATGTGTCCCAGTTCTCATTATCCTCTTTGACAATATTCTGTTCAGTAGCTCCATGTTCTGCCTGATTTAACTCTCCTCTCCAGTCCACCAGTTACCCGTCTCCAGTCCACCAGTTCCCTGTCCCAGTCCAACCAGTTACCCGTCTCTAGCCTACCAATTACCCGTCTCCAGTCTACCAGTTACCCGTCTCAAGTGCACCAGTTACCCGTCTCTAGTCTACCAGTTACCCGTCTCCAGCCTACCAGTTACCAGTTACCCGTCTCCAGTCTACCAGTTACCCGTTTCCTGTCCACCAGTTACCCGTCTCCAGTCTACAATTTCCCCGTCTCTATTCCACTAGTTCCCCGTCTTCAGTCCACCAGTTCCCTGTCTCCAGTCCACCAGTTACCCGTCTCTAGTCCACCAGTTACCCATCTCCAGCCTACTAGTTCCCCGCCTCTAGCCTACCAGTTCCCCGTCTCCAGTCTACCAGTTACCCGTCTCCAGTCCACCAGTTACCCGTCTCCAGTCTACCAGTTACCCGTGTCCAGCCCCCTGAAGGACTCAACCTCCCGGAAGGGGCTAATGGAGTTTGGCTTCAGCTTAAACAGTTTGATTGGAAGCATATGCGTCTACCAGCGTCATAAGTCACGCCACTCTCTTCTTGCATATCAGTGTTCATTGCAATACAAGTGACAATGAAATGAGATTAAGTACTCTCTTCCCATTAGCAGGAAAGTTACAGAAAAACCCTGCACCACTTTAAGTACATTGTGGGACTATGATGAACTGTCGTCTATAGCTAGATAACAAGAAATCTATCATTTGTTTTGAATACTGTGACGGTGTTAAGCAAGGAGAGAAATAACACTGAAGTCAGCACTGACTTCAGAGGGCGACGTGTGCAGAAGCTCAGATTGGCTTCAAGAGACAGACGAGTAATGCACGTCACGTGGGCATCGCCCCCTGAACAAAGGGACAATAGTGTTTAGTGCGTTTTGCCTCATGTTCATTTTAAAATCTCAAAATTCGCAGTAGAGCTATTACACAGTGAAGTGTAACCAGTCTTCCTGTTGTGAAAATACCAGGAAAACTATGGACAAATCTTGGAACTCAGCAGTGTAGTGTAACTGTGCGAGTGTTTGCAGATTCCCGACTGAGTAGAGGACAGTGCAACATTTCCCAAGACACTCCAGCTCCAGTCAAGACACCTATATCAGGGTCATATTTTCCCTACCACAAGCCAGGGAAAATTTTGGGTCAGCTACAAATACAGTGGTAAGTCTAGACATTACCACTCCTAGTTAGGTTGTCTGCAGCAGATAGTTCGGGGTGAACCATGCCTAGATTTACCAATAGACCTCATTATAGGCGGGCCATTGAGCCCAACCAAGTGAGTACAACTCCATTCAGCATTACGTTGCAAGCGTTAAATGCTGAAATATACGCTCCTTTGGGGCAACTGCATAATTATTATTTATTCTCATCCAGCTCCGGTGTGGGGTTGCACAATTCACATCAGGGGCAGTTTTGGTTGAAGCTGCAAAACGGCCGAATCAACACTGAAGCTAAGTATATTTCATTTCTTGTCTTTAAATAGACTTAGCTGGTAATATTTCCCATACCAGTTATCCGTCTCCAGTCTACCAATTCCCCGTCTTCAGTCTACCAGTTACCCATCTACAGTCTACTAGTTACCCGTTTCCAGTCTACCAGTTCCCCGTCTCCAGCCCACCAGTTACCCGTCCCCAGTCCATTAGTTACCTGTCTCCAGCCATCGTAAGTAGATTAGAAAATTGCTAGTAAGTACATTAGGTAGGCACTAGTTGGTTGATTAGGTGTTAATTTTTAGGTTGATTGGGTGGGACTGATAAGTAGATTGGGTGGGGACTGGTAGGTAAATTAGCTGTCGACTGGTAGGTAGATTACGTGGGGAATGGTAGGTAGATTGGGTGGCGACTGGTTGGTTCGGTGACGTATTTGACTGACATCCACTCTACTCAACCCACCTAACAGAGGACGATAAGCAGAGAGTAAACAATGAGATCATAACTTACACACTGACGAGTGTCAGAGCCTCGCCAGCACAGTCACGACCTCTGTGTGATTCTCTTACCCCAAGCCATAGTTTTCCGAAATTTATAATTATTTTTTGAATTCAGATAATTCTTGTTACAGTCACAGCGAAGCGTTTAACCTGCAGTAGTTATATATTTTCTGGAGAATGGAAAGAAGTCAGGTTCGATTTAAGGAGGAGAGGATACGTTAAATTACTTAGATCAAAAACCCTTCGTTTGTCTAATGACGACTAGAAGTGGGTTTTTGCTAAGGTTTAATTAAGTGTCTCAGGTTAGTCAAACCAGCCTACCATAGACGATATCCGTATTAACATCAAAAGATGATTTTCATGGATGGCTTTATATGCTAAGTTCCGCTATCATTCCTTCTTTTTGTTTTCAGTTTGCTCGTAACTCGATGCCTCATCAAATTGGCTTCAAAATTTCATATTTTTGCACCGTCACTTGCAAAAACTCTCAGTGGCGTAGTTTCAAATGTTTACAGGAGGCGCCTCCTAATTCGAGTATGGTGGAGTGTGAAATTCAAGTGTGTAGTTGACCATTTTATGTGTAAAATTGTGTTTATTTTGTATTCTCATTAAATCACGTTAAATAAATTTAAATTTTCCTTTTCTGAACGACTTCAATATTTAATGGTTGATGCAACTTATGGCCACGATATTGCAGGCAAATTTGTTGAAGTAAACTATTTAAAAAAAATAGAATCGTTGGAATCCATGTCATAACTGGAGAATATTTCATAAGAACATAAGAATTGGTACATAGATCGACTTCAAATTTTCTCTACTATTGTTGTTTCCTGATCGCTAAGTTCATGCTGTTAATGAGTTGCCTAAGTCCCAGTCTGCCAATTTTATTGAATAATAATACTCATATATATTCAGTAACTAAAGAATATTAATGATGTTTCCTGTAAGAAGGATGACACCTCAGAAGTGGAGTTCGTGTAGGTGCAAGTCTGAAATTTTACTGAAATTGTTAAAAAGTTTGAAACCATTGGAATCAGATCAGTTACTAGATTATGCCATTTTTGATCTGCTTCAAACTCTTGCCTATGGTGTATCTTCATTGGAAGTATAAACCATACCACAGGCGGGGTTAGAACCCGCGAACACAGAGTTTGTTTGCAATCGTGTCATTACGATTTCTTGAGTCATTGGAAGTATTTTTGTATTGATTTTGGGAGGTATGGATGCGAAAGGTTGCAGCAGGAAAATGTCTCACTGGTTGCTCCTTTTTCCATTACATTGTTTGGTTTCAAGCCTATTGAATGCACCGTGCGTCATTAGAGCAAATCTTCAGCTCTACAAAAATATCGAGAATATATTAATCTCTTAAATAAGGTTTAAATTCTCAGTGTATAACAATGAGAGACACACCTCTAGGGCCTGACTCTGGGCGGGATGCATCTGCATTAGTTGATATATATACAGCAGCAGCAGCAATAAAATTTAATCAGTCCCAAGTTTAGTTAAGGACAGTAACATCCTAACATGGTCCTCTGTAAAGCTCACAGCACTGCTGTATACTTCTTATTTTTTTCCCAAATTGGACTGCATCCTTTCCACACTCTGCTTTCATAAATTTATTTTACTGATAGTATGAGTTGGATTTTTAATGCAGAAATTATAAATTCTTTGGAGTGCTGTTAATAAGAAATAAAATTAAAAAAAAAAAAACATCATAGGACCTTCAATGAAGGTGCTGGATGTAGATTAGATTTTGCCACCGAAGTGGCTAGTTTATTGTGCACCCCATATCCATCCTGTGGACGGTAGCGCAAGAGCATATGGATACATAAAAGGCCTAGGAACTAGGCCCCAAAAGGGTTAACAGGTGTACATATGGATTTATATCTACAGTTCACTTATCTGTTACAAGCAAATTTAGGGAATTTGCTTAGTATATCTGGTATCTTATTTTCATTAATAAGATATCTTGACATGTCACATAGGTTATTATACTGTCTATCTCTGTATTCCTCAATAAGTGAAGAGTTAAGCACATAGTGTTCAAGACAGTGACCATATGCCTGATCACATAATTTGCATTTAGTTTGATCATCATATGTGTGTCTCCCAAACTGCCAGAAGTACTTGTAGCCAAGCCTAAGCCTGGCCACTACAACATCAGTCAGTGTGTTCACATTGCAAGTTGCTCCATAAACATACTTATCTATGTTTATGTTATCATAGTGGGTTATAGATCTACTCAGGCTTCTAACTGCATTCCTATAACAATCATTTTCATTGTTTACTTCTCTCCTAATATTATTCCTAATGCTAGACACAGATATACCAAAGTTATATTCAACTTTCTCCTTCTGAGTACTCTTCTTGGCTAACATATCAACTTTATCATGAAGGAGTAATCCAATGTGTGATGGGATCCATAGCAATTGTACATTAAATCCTTTGTCCCGGATTTTTGAGTATCTATACCTGGCTTCTCCAATGAGCATGCTGTTAGAGTCATTATATGAGTCAAGAGCCTTCAGTGATGACATAGAATCAGTAATGATGATAGAGTCAAGCTCAGTGTCATAAGTTAGCTTTAGTGCCATTAGGATTGCAAACAATTCAGTTTACAGTGTAGACGCCCAGTTGTTAATTCTTATGCCTAGTTCAACAAATTTATTATTGTTCTTAACTAGGGAGGTGGCAACCAGAGCAGATGCAGCCCTGCCAGAAGACTCCTGTTTAGATCCATCAGTGTATATAACTTGTGATAACTTATTACTACCACCTAGGCGAGAAATTTCTTCTTGAGCAGTTGCTTTAACAAGTGATTTAAGGAAGGGATTACTAGCAATGAGCTTCTTGGGAGGGACTTGCAGGTATGTGATATTAAATGAACACATCTTCCATGGAGGGGTGAAATGCTCTTGTTGCCTACAGTGATACAATTCATGCAGGTTGTAAAACTTAATGTAATTGCATGTTTTCACAATCCATTTAGATCTGTGAGTATTTACTTCTAGACATTTAGTAAGATTCATTATGACATTGTCTGGTTCATTTCTTAACATTCTAATACCAAGTACAGTGTTAAACTCAACAATCCTATCACTGATACTAGTAATACCAAGCTCCTTCCTCATATTAAGAACCTTTGTAGATTTGGGACAGCCAAGAATAATTCTGAGAGCTTCATTTTGCATTAACTCCAAGGGTCGGAGAGAACTTTCTCGAGCTAATATCAACATGGGAGCAGCATAATCAATTACGGACCTAACATAGGCTATGTACATCATTCTCACAATTCTCACATTAGCACCATAGTTGGGGTTGTAGCCAGCAACAGCTTTAAGAGCATTTAGCCTATCTTTGCATTTTTTATTTAGTTGTGATATAGTGGATTTGTTAAAGGGTACATCTACACCAAGACATCTGTAAGTTTTAACGTAGCTAATGTTTTTACCCTGCAAATAGATAGATGGGTGGGTGAAGGTACTATGATGCCGGAGACGCGGCTTTTGATCTTGTCATCCCCTTTGCTCGAATCTCATTTCCCTTCCCTTCTCCAGATGCTGTATGATCCCTGTGCGTTTAGTCTTCCTCGTAACAACAACAATAAGAAGAAGAAGAGGAAGAACTAAATGTAGTTCGGTTTCTGCAGGATCCGAGAAAAGAGATTGTGTATTGCACAACGCCAGTCCTTTGTGCTTCAACACACGCGATAAAAACAGTGCAGAGTGCAGCGTAAGTGTTTACTGATGAAGATATGAAGTATATCGGTAGAGGCATTCACAAGTTACCAACAGCTTTGATGCCAAACTGGAGACGTATTCTCTCGTTATCTCAGAGATACCAATACCCTTATTTAAATACAATATCAGCACATTAAGTTTTAAACCACTCAGAAGTTGCCTTATCAAGTTATCAGCATTGAAGAGTTTAAGCCAATCTGATGAGGCACTCAATTTTCCCACTCTCTTCCATAATAAATAAAATTTGGAATCTACACACGTAAAATCAAAGTAAAATTGACCAGGATACAAGTATGTAATTTTTATTCAGGCTTTGTGTACATAACATTCAAATTCTTCAATGATATTGATGGCAAACAGATGTACGGAAACATAAAAATTACACTATGTATATTTAACCTAGTATAACCCAGTATAGTAAACAAAAACGTGACTTATTTCTGGTCAGAAGAAACATTTAATGCAAGGCGACTGTTTTGTTGATAAGACTGACACATTAACACTAACACAACCTAAAATCAAAGTGAAGCTGCCTTTGAGGAGAACACGTCAGCCAGATGTGTTCTCCTCAGAACACGTCAGCCAGATGTGTTCTCCTCAGACCACGTCAGCCAGATGTGTTCTCCTCAGAACACGTCAGCCAGATGTGTTCTCCTCAGACCACGTCAGCCAGATGTGTTCTCCTCAGAACACATCAGCCAGATGTGATCTCCTCAGAACACGTCAGCCAGATGTGATCTCCTCAGAACACGTCAGCCAGATGTGATCTCAGAAGACGCATCATGTAATAACTGCACTGAAATCCAATAATATATTAAACCAAATAGCCTTCCCCCAAAAAAAAAAAAAAAAAAATATCTAGTTCATGAAATGCATCAGCTGTTAAAGACTGGTGACATCTTTTTTTTTTTTTAATCAGGGGAAGCGCTAAACCCGTGCGGTTTAACTCACGGGATTAGTTAATGGGGAAGAGGGGATAAGTCCAGTTTCTTGGATCAAGAGCCCTTTACTAGCATCAAGACACTGCCCTTGAGGAGGTATACTCCAGTATTTTAATGCAAAATAATGCTATACTATTTCGAGTTTCAGGATTCAGCTGTGCCAAAATTTTGATGCCGATAAAAAGAAGTTTTCTATTTTTTTTTATTCAATACACCGGCTGTATCCCACCGAAGCAGAGTGACCTAAAAAGAAAAAAGAAAAATTTTATTTTTAAAATCAGTAATTTATACAGGAGAAGAGGTTACTAGCGTCTTGCTCCCGGCATTTTAGTCGCCTCTTTTCTAAAGTTATCAGACAGAAACAAATTTCGGAAATTGCCTACGTGTATAAAACTGAGCAGAAGGCATCTATCTGTACTCGGCCAGTACGTCACGAACCATAACCTGGTACGTCACGAACCATAACCTGGTACGTCACGAACCATAACCTGGTACGTCACGAACAATAACCTGGTACGTCACGAACCATAACCTGGTACGTCACGAACCATAACCTGGTACGTCACGACCATAACCTGGTACGTCACGAACCATAACCTGGTACGTCACGAACCATAACCTGGTACGTACTAAGTTCTTCACCTGGATTGAAAATCTTAACCCGATAGGAAAAAACTTCAAGCCTAAGGGACTGACTACCTCAAACTATTACTTCAAATTTTTCATTTATAAATAAAAGCTTTAGAATAAGTTAGTGGAAGACAAGATCAATATACATAAATATGACCGGCATAAAATAGAACAAAAATGTAATAAATGAATGTTCACTAAAGTCGTGAAAATTAAATAACGCCATAAAAACCTGAGTCTTCCATATTTCTCAAATTTCTTTTTGTGGTTATATTCATCATAAAAATCTTTGCAGGTCGATCACCATGCCCAGCCCTTCTAGGGCAGGGTAGGTGCCAAGGCTGGAGCTTGCTACCATCTGCGGCTCGCAAGCCTGCCCTTCCTGTCAGCCTCCTTGGGGCGGGGAAGGTGGCAGACCAGAGAGGCCTAGCATTTATCTACCTCCATGCCTCGTGCTGGTGGCGAATGTGGCTAGGCCTGGGGCCAGTTGGTCCCACCGCTGAGGGGTGCCCCCTCCCATGGAAGACATAGGTCTCTGTTACTCCCACACCAGGGAGCCGGAGCCGGGTCGCCGTCTGGTAAAGACCCGGGCCGGGAGAATTCCCGGTGAATCAACACCTCCTCCATTCTTTGCAATCATAAAAGAAATAGTATTTAATTATTATTTTTTTTAAGAAACTGCAATATAGCATTTTTCCTATAAAGTGGGCAAATTATCTCCTGTTTCCAGTTAAGATACACCAGTTCTTAGTGTTTAATTTAGAGCCGATCTAAAGAGGCATTCACTAGTTATTACATGGAAACTAATGTATGTAAAAATACAGTACTGACAATTTTAAATTTACACAGCTCAGTGTGAAACCCAAACTTTCTTTCAATAAAGAATATGAAATCTGTCAGAGAAAACATCCTCTAATAATTGCTCTGAACCCAACGAGTCCAAGTTTTTTTTTTAAATTTGAAAAAAAAAAAATGCACCCACACAGTCTTAACTTATAGGGTGTCATACGTAATAAGGAATGCATCATCATTAATATTTTGAAGCCAATTAGAAAAATCATTCTTTAGTTATTATGTAGAAACCAGATTCACTTTTATTTAGATACAATGACTGTCTCCCATCAAGGTCGGGTGACCTGAAAAAGGGGAAACACCTTCACTGACACTCATTCAATCGCTGTCTATTCAAAAGCATGCTGACATTACAATACGTTTCAGATTGTCTTCCGAACTGCAACATTCCCACCCCTCTTTCAGAGTGCAAGCACTGTTCTTCTGACCTCCAGGACTCAAGTCCAGCTAACCAGTTTCACTGTATATCTTCATAAATGTTACGTTGCACTCTAACAGCATGCCAAGTCATAAAAATTACTTGCCTCTGGAGTTCAAAACCCAACGTTTCCTGTGACGACTCCTACTTCTCCCTCCCTCCACCTCAAATTTAGTCAGCCTCCTAGTCATTTTATTTTCCTATATTATATCTAAATGTTAAAACCAAATCAGCAATCCTTCTCCAGTCCCCTTAATAATACTTTTGACAACCCACCTTCTAATCTGTAAGCTCTTAACTGGCTGCATGATATTCACATTACACACAGCCCTCAAGCATCTCCATTGCTTCCAACCCCCCTCCCTCTCTCCTCTGTGCAACATTTAAAACCCATGCCCCCACCCATGTAACAGTGTTGGTACCACTACACTCTGGTATATTCACCTTTTTGTTTACATGGATGAAGTTCTTTGTCTCCACAACTGTCTTAATGCACCACCCACCTCCGTTCCCTCATCAGTTCTATGGATCACTTCACCTTTCATGGGTCCATCTGCCGACGTATTCACTTTTAACACATTTACTTTTTAAATGCTCCTTTCTTCCATTTTTTTATCCATCCATTTATTACCTAAAATTTTATGTTACTCATATCATCTTGCTTTTTCCTATATTTACTTTTAATTTCCTTCTTTTGCATGCCTTTCTTAATTCGTCCACCAACCTGAGCAGCATTTCCCAAAAGAACAGAGTCATCAACAGTAAACAACTGTGAAAAATGCTGCTTTGAATCAACTTTGTTGTCTTTTAATATCTCACCTCTCTCCAGCACCTTAGTGTTCATTTCTATAATGTTCATTTCTATAAATAGTGTTCAGTCTGTAAATATGGTAAACAATCATAATGCCATCACACATCTCTAAGGTCTACTTTCATTAAAAAAAAATCTCCCCTCTCCATCATACTTGATCTTCAGTATCCACTTAGGATATTCCCTTACTACTTTTAATAACCTACCACTTGTTGCGTACATTTGCAATATCTGCCACATTGCTTCCTTTTTCACCCTATCACATGCCTTTTTTCTGAACCCGAAAATGCAACAAAATACCACCATCTTATTATTGTTCATTTATTTCCTTCATTGTAAACACTTGCCATACACATTCTCTATTTTTCCTAAAACTTTCCTACTTCCTCTGTAATGATACTTTTTGTTATTCACAATTCGTTCAGAAATAACTCTACACTTAATTAACCTGGTATACTCAACAGGCCTCTTTCCCCATAATTCTTATACTTTTTTCGATTTTCCTCGTATGCATAGTATGTATGCTTACTGTGTGTCAGTGCCTGCTAGGTGCCCTCCCGCTCCCATGCAAATATTGATCAGATACACCAGCCACTCTAAAACTGTTTCCCTGCCGGATTTTAACATTTCTATATTGACTCCGTATATCCCCGGATGCTTTACCTTCTCTCATGCTACCCTCTGCCTCCCCGACCCACTACATGAAATCACTCAGGTTTGGAGTAAATGTAATTTTAATTGAAGCTGGATGTAATTAAATACATTTTTTAACTATAAGTTAATTTTAATTGAACTTTTTGATCAAATAGTAATTACAAATAAGTCTCCTTTAAAAAGGTCCCCTGATTTTTTTTTTTTTTCTTATGTTTTGATTTTAAATGGTAGTATATACTACGAGTCTTTTTATTAGTTCTGATCTATGCGCCAATTTGCCTTTTTCGGGGCAATTTAATCAACCTGGGGCCCTTGAGGAATTTATATAAAATATATTTCACATGATTCAGGAGAATCTTAAAACGAATGCAACTGCAAAAAAAACAAATTGGGGGAAAAAAATTTAGAAACAGTGTAGAAAGCCCGACTGTCTGCAAAGACAGCCATGCTGTCTGCCAGCTGAGTTCATATTTGTGCATGCTAGTTTCGATAGTTTCCCCCAGGGGCAAGTCTGGTAGGCGTACCCACGTCTACCAGACCCGCCCTGGCCAATCCCCACTCACGCAGCTGCCTTTTACCAGAGAACAAGGCCACCCCCTTTCCTTTTCCTTTTGCAAGGCGCATGGTTCCGGGGCCCTGGCCACAGACCCCAAACCTTTTGTACTCAAAACTTTTACAAAAAAAAGCGAAGCCCCAATTTATTTTTATACCGCCACCAAAACGCCCAAATAACATACGTTATAAAAGGTGTTTAAGTGGGGCCCCTTTTGTTTGGAGGTGGTTTCCCGGAGGGGGGAAGAGGACTGAAGTATTCCCTTTCATCAGCCCTTTCAAGAAGATCCGTCTCTCAACGAGTTATCCTTTATGTCGGGCTGCAAATCTCGCATCCAGAAAAGGAAAAAAGCAGGGTTCAGGCCGAAATTTGTTGAATTTCCCAGAAATGGCGTCACTGACTTTACCCACAGCGTCCCATTTTTTTCTCAGTCACGTGCTCAGCCTTTTCCCCATGTTCTGCTGTTTTTGTTCAGCCAGGGACTGCTATTTCCCGCACTTCAGAGGCGAGTTTGTGGGATTTCAGCGCCCAGGTGAGTGCCTCCCAGTTTTTGGGGGGGGGGACGGGCCGGGGCCCTTGCCTTCACCCTAACACTCATGCACCGATCACTGACCACTCCCCCCTATGCTGTTTTCAGAATTTTCTTTTTAATTCCCTTTCCGAGTTT
>WNWK01052589.1:0-12135 GCA_009830355.1 Cherax destructor
AGAAATCTTCCTTACGAAGAAAGATTGAAGACCCTAAAATTACATTCACTTGTAAGACGTAGAATGAGGGAGACATGATCGAGGTATACAAGTGGAAAATGGGTATTAACAAAGGGATATAAATAAGGTCTTGAGGATATCTCTCCAAGAGAGAACCCGCAATAATGGATTCAAGTTAGATAAGTTTAGATTTACAAAGGATATAGGAAAGTATTGGTTTGGAAATAGGGTAGTTGATGAGTGGAACAGTCTGCCTAGTAGGGTTATTGAAGCTAGGACCTTGGGTAGTTTCAAATTTAGGTTGGATAAATTCATGAGTGAGAGGGGTTGGATTTGAGTGGGACTCGCGCATGAGTGGGTAGAATTGTCAAAGCTTATTTCTTGGGTAGCATTGAAAATTGGGTTGAGCAAATATTCTGTTAGTGGGACGGATTGTGAAGGACCTGCCTAGTATGGGCCAACAGGCCTGCTGCAGTGTTCCTCCTTTCTTATGTTCTTATGTTCTTATGTACACATGTTTGGGAGGTCCTTCACAAATTCAACCCCCTAAAAATATTGGCAAAACCCATTTTTAGCACTACCCAAGCAATAAGTTTTGATAAATAGGAAGACTGTTCCACTCAGCAACTACCCTATTTCATAATAACATAAGAAAGGAAGAACACTGCAGTAGCCTGTTGGCCCATACTGGTCATGTCCATCACAAATCCATCTCTTTTTAAGAAAGGTTGGATAAATTCATGAATGAGAGGGGTTGGATTTGAGTGGGACTCGCACTTGAGTTAATAGAATCTTCAAAGCTTATTTCTTGGGTAGAATTGAAAATTAGGTTGGGCAATTATTCTGTTAGTGGGATGGATTGTGAAGGACCTGCCTAGTATGGGCCAACAGGCCTGCTGCAGTGTTCCTCCTTTCTTATGTTCTTATGTTCTTAAGGTCTTGAGGATATCTCTCCAAGAGACAACCCACAATAATGGATTCAAATTAGATTTAGAAAGGATATATAAGAACATAAGAATGGAGGAACACTGCAGAAGGCCTACTGGCCCATACAAGCCAGGTCCTTATCAAAACCACCACTACCTAAGAATTTACTCCCGTACTCACGACACTAATCAAACCCAGCCCCTCCCACTCATATATTTGTCCAATCTCTTTTTAAAGCTACTCAAGGTAATAGCCTCTATCACCGTACTCGCATCTACAACTCTGTTCGAAAACCAGTACTTGATATGTCCTTTCTAAATCCAAATTTATCCAATTTAAATCCGTTATTTCTGGTTCTTGGTTCGATATCCTCAGTATTTTATTAATATGTCCTTTGTTTATGCCTATCATCCACTTGTACACCTCGATGATATCTCCCCTCATTCTACGTCTCTCCAGAGAGTGGAGATTCAATGCTCTAAGTCTATCTTCATACGGGAGATTTCTTATACTGTAAATCATTTTAGTCATTCTTCTCTGTATGTTCTCCAACGAACCTATATCCATTCTGTAGTGGGGAGACCAAAACATTGGATTGGTACAAAATTCACATGCTGTAGTTCAAAACTTCATAATTTATGTTAATTTATTTCGACACAAGCCAGGTCCTTATCAAAACCACCACTACCTAAGAATTTACTCCCGTACTCACGACACTAATCAAACCCAGCCCCTCCCACTCATATATTTGTCCAATCTCTTTTTAAAGCTACTCAAGGTAATAGCCTCTATCACCCTACTCGCATCTACAACTCTGTTCGAAAACCAGTACTTGATATGTCCTTTCTAAATCTAAATTTATCCAATATAAATCCGTTATTTCTGGTTCTTGGTTCGATATCCTCAGTATTTTAATAATATGTCCTTTGTTTATGCCTATCATCCACTTGTACACCTCGATGATATCTCCCCTCATTCTACGTCTCTCCAGAGAGTGGAGATTCAATGCTCTAAGTCTATCTTCATACGGGAGATTTCTTATACTGTAAATCATTTTAGTCATTCTTCTCTGTATGTTCTCCAACGAACCTATATCCATTCTGTAGTAAGGAGGCCAAAACTGAGCTGCATAATCCAAATGAGGTCTCACTAGTGATGTATAGAGCTGTAAAATAAATTGGTTTAAAAAAAGGGTAGTTGATGAGTGGAATAGTCTGCCTAGTAGGGTATTGAAGCTAGGACCATGAGTAGTTTCAAATTCGGGTTAGATAAATACATGAGTGAAAGGGCTGGATCGGTGGGACTTGCACATAAGTTATCAAAGCTTATTTCTAGAGTAGCATTGAAAATTGGGATGAGCAAATATTCTGTTAGTGGACGGATTGTGAAGGACCTGCCTAGTAGGCCAACAGGTCTGCTGCAGTGTTCCTCCTTTCTTATGTTCTTATAAGAACATAAGAAGAACATAAGAAAGGAGGAACACTGCAGCAGGCCTGTTGGCCCATACTAGGCAGGTCCTTCACAATCCGTCCCACTAACAGAATATTTGCTCAACCCAATTTTCAATGCTACCCAAGAAATAAGCTTTGACAATTCTACCCACTCATGCGCGAGTCCCACTCAAATCCAACCCTCTCACTCATGAATTTATCCAACCTAAATTTAAAACTACCCAAGGTCCTAGCTTCAATAACCCTACTAGGCAGACTGTTCCACTCATCAACTACCCTATTTCCAAACCAATACTTTCCTATATCCTTTCTAAATCTAAACTTATCTAACTTGAATCCATTATTGCGGGTTCTCTCTTGGAGAGATATCCTCAAGACCTTATTTATATCCCCTTTGTTAATACCCATTTTCCACTTGTATACCTCGATCATGTCTCCCTCATTCTACGTCTTACAAGTGAATGTAATTTTAGGGTCTTCAATCTTTCTTCGTAAGGAAGATTTCTAATGCTATGTATTAATTTAGTCATTCTACGCTGAATGTTTTCTAACGAATTTATGTCCATTCTGTAATATGGAGACCAGAACTGAGCTGCGTAATCTAGGTGAGGCCTTACTAATGATGTATAAAGCTGTAATATAACCTCTGGACTTCTGTTGCTAACACTTCTTGATATAAATCCCAGTAATCTATTTGCCTTATTACGTACGCTTAGGCATTGCTGTCTTGGTTTAAGGTTGCTGCTTACCATCACCCCCAAGTCCTTCTCGCAATCTGTATGGCTAAGTTCTACGTTATTTAACTTATAAGTGCTTGGGTTATGGACACTCCCGAGCTTCAGAACCTTGCATTTATCTACATTGAACTGCATCTGCCACTTTTCTGACCACGAATTAAGTTTGTCTAAATCTTCCTGAAGTTCTATGACATCTATGTTTGAATCAATTATCCTACCTATCTTCGTGTCGTCGGCGAATTTGCTCATATCACTAGTAATTCCCTCATCAAGGTCATTGATATATATTATAAATAACAATGGGCCTAAGACTGATCCCTGTGGAACACCACTTGTTACAAGTCCCCATTCGGATTTAACCCCATTTATGCACACTCTCTGCTTCCTATTGGTGAGCCATGACTCGATCCATGACAGCACTTTTCCCCCAATGCCATGAGCTGCCACTTTCTTTAACAGTCTCTGGTGCGGTACTCTATCAAAAGCCTTACTAAAGTCTAAATAAACAATATCGAATTCTTTATCGTGATCAACAGCCTCAAAAGCTTTACTGAAGAAGGTTAATAAATTAGATAGGCAGGAACGGCCCCTCGTGAATCCATGCTGGGTATCATTAATCAAATCATGGTTATCTAGATGGCTTCTAATAATATCAGCTATAATTGACTCTAGTAATTTGCCTACAATTGAGTGCCACCCCACCCCTCTTCCCGATACTTCTGTCTACTTGGAATAATTTAAAACCCTGAATGTAACATTCAGCAGGAATGTCCGGATTTTTCGAATTAAACCACGTCTCAGTAATGCTCATTTCTGTTTTATCCTCTATACCTATTACTGCTCTTGTCATCTAGTGCCACTGGTTTTCAAGTATCCACTTTATTCTGCCTAATACTAGTTACCCTAGAACTCATCATATTACTACCCTGGGACTTCATCGTTTTTCCCAAAAAATCCATACCACTAACTTTTACTAGTTTAAAGCCCTAACAGCACCCTCCACTGCAGTTGCCAGTGCCCCCACCCCAGATATACATAAGTGAACCCCATCCATCATGTTTCTGTTAGCATCACTTTCTTTATCTAGTGAGCTTTGGTGTTATTATACCATGTGCTTTCTCAAGATGGTCCAAGACTTTATTCTTTCGGGTGAAGCTACAGTCACATATGTAACATTTGAAGGAATTATTTGCTCCATGGGAGCGTTGGTGTCTCACAAGGTGACCTCGAGAGGCAACTATGAGTCCACAGGCAGGGCAGGTGACTCGTGTCTCTGGGTTGAAGACTTGGTAAGGTGTGCCACGAGGCACTCTTTTCTCTTTCTTAACCTTGCCCACATTACTTAACATGCCTTGGCGAAACAGGAGAACTTGTTCTCCTGTTCCAGAGGGAAATGTGACTGTGATTGAAACCGTATTGTCAATTTGTTTATGGCAAGTCTCGTTTTCCAATCGGCCCCTGACAACCAACTCGTCTGAAAAAAATCAGGAAACATTGGATTGGTACAAAATTCACATGCTGTAGTTCAAAACTTCATAATTTATGTTAATTTATTTCGACATATTGAACAGTTCAACATAGTCGGACAAAGGTTAATTCAAAACAGTAACCAATACAAGGGAGTATTTTACATAGTTAATCACATTAGATAAAATGACGTTATTGTTACATTAACAATAATAATAACAAGTGTATCAATGAAGCTATCATGTTTTAAATGTAAAATGTTACTTTCATATATCACATTACTGACAGGCTGATAAGGTGTGGAAAAAATAAATGCTAGTGTAGCTTACCTTCAGAAGGACATACTGGAAAACGTAAACACTGAAACAAATCAAACTGGCATATATTCACCTCGTCAAGCCAGTTTTGCAATCGACCTCCCACTGCCGACTCATCTGAAATAATAAAATGTTTTCAGAGAACCTCTCCGCTAATTGCATGATTAAAAACTTAATTTCAGTAGTTCAAAACCTTCACAGTTATTTATATTTTAATTTCAAGTAAATTGTCGTTATTGTTATATTAATAAAAATATTAATTACCTAAATGAAGCTTCAAAAAATATATGATAAAAACAATCAAGTTTGAAATGTAAAATCATGTATTGATGAAGCATGTAGCTAAATGGGAAGTAATGATAACCATTACTGTTATAAACCATTTCTAATTATAAAATTAGCAGCATTTTTATTAATGTTAATATTCAATGCATTCCTATACTGACATAAAACATAGATGAATGGTTCAGAGAACCGACAAGTTATAAATTAGACACATATGCAACATTTGGGTATCTTATTGGGAAACGTTCACACAGTGGCTTCATCAGATCAATACAAAGTAGAAAGTTGTAAGGAGAGTTGGAGTTGAGTAATCATCCTCGCCTGAGCATGTGTTCAGTCCATCAATCTGTGAAATGACAGTAATGTTCAGCCTCCTGCTTTCATTACCTAACTACAGTATTAAGTCACCTCTACGGACTATACTTCATTTCTAAAGATTGATGGACTGAAACATCGATCAGGCCGAGGACTGATTACCTCAAACTCAACTCTCTTACAACTTTTACTTGTATTGGACTGATGAAGTCCATGTTGCAAACTTTCCTCAATAAAGATACCCAAATGTTGCATATGTGTCTAATTTATGACATAAAACATGTACTGTACTTACCTTTCATAGGAGTTGCAGGCCGATGTAATAATTGAGACATATCAAACAGGCTGTGATCCTGCTCGTTCACTGGGTTTTGTAAATTAGGTTCGAACTTCTCCATCTCGTCTCTAACAATTATTGAAGTAGTTTTCAAAAGTTGAACTGCTTAGATGATTATTCACTAGCCTTATGGAAGACCCTTCAGCAAAGATCCTGATATAGGCAGTTAGTGGATAGCACCTGACCGTATTTGTCACCTCACGCCGACTCTCTCAGGTCACAGACAGGTCCTTGTTAAAAGCATCTATTCCCACCCATTCTCTTAAGAACATAAGAAAGGAGGAACACTGCAGAAGGCCTGTTGGCCCATACTAGGCAGGTCCTTCACAATCCGTCCCACTAACATAATATTTGCTCAACCCAATTTTCAATGCTACCCAAGAAATAAGCTTTGATAATTCTATTTACTCATGTGGAGTCCCACTCAAATCCAACCCCTCTCACTCATGAATTTATCCAACCTAAATTTGAAACTACCCAAGGTCCTAACTTCAATAACCCTACTAGGCAGACTGTTCCACTCATCAACTACCCTATTTCCAAACCAATACTTTCCTATATCCTTTCTAAATCTAAACTTATCTATCTTGGAGAGATATCCTCAAGACCTTATTTATATCCCCTTTGTTAATACCCCTTTGTTAATACCCATCTTTTATCCAAAACTACGCAAGAATTGGGATAAATACACCAGGAGCCATTCAAACTATTCCCTCTCATTCAGTGCCTAAATTATTTACTTCACATACATGTAATTAGTATGGTATCAGTAACATTGTCCTGAATGGGTGAAAAAATTGTTAGAATTTAGAGAAGAATGACAAATTTCTCCGTCTCTTGGAAGACGACCATAACATAACTACACTTTAGTAAGGCTTTAGTAAGGCTTTTGATAGAGTACCACACCAGAGACTGTTAAAGAAAGTGGCAGCTCATGGCATTGGGGGAAAAGTGCTGTCATGGATCGAGTCATAGCTCACCAATAGGAAGCAGAGAGTGTGCATAAATGGGGTTAAATCCGAATGGGGACTTGTAACAAGTGGTGTTCCACAGGGATCAGTCTTAGGCCCATTGTTATTTATAATATATATCAATGACCTTGATGAGGGAATTACTAGTGATATGAGCAAATTCGCCGATGACACGAAGATAGGTAGGATAATTGATTCAAACATAGATGTCATAGAACTTCAGGAAGATTTAGACAAACTTAATTCGTGGTCAGAAAAGTGGCAGATGCAGTTCAATGTAGATAAATGCAAGGTTCTGAAGCTCGGGAGTGTCCATAACCCAAGCACTTATAAGTTAAATAACGTAGAACTTAGCCATACAGATTGCGAGAAGGACTTGGGGGTGATGGTAAGCAGCAACCTTAAACCAAGACAGCAATGCCTAAGCGTACGTAATAAGGCAAATAGATTACTGGGATTTATATCAAGAAGTGTTAGCAACAGAAGTCCAGAGGTTATATTACAGCTTTATACATCATTAGTAAGGCCTCACCTAGATTACGCAGCTCAGTTCTGGTCTCCATATTACAGAATGGACATAAATTCGTTAGAAAACATTCAGCGTAGAATGACTAAATTAATACATAGCATTAGAAATCTTCCTTACGAAGAAAGATTGAAGACCCTAAAATTACATTCACTTGTAAGACGTAGAATGAGGGGAGACATGATCGAGGTATACAAGTGGAAAATGGGTATTAACAAAGGGGATATAAATAAGGTCTTGAGGATATCTCTCCAAGAGAGAACCCGCAATAATGGATTCAAGTTAGATAAGTTTAGATTTACAAAGGATATAGGAAAGTATTGGTTTGGAAATAGGGTAGTTGATGAGTGGAACAGTCTGCCTAGTAGGGTTATTGAAGCTAGGACCTTGGGTAGTTTCAAATTTAGGTTGGATAAATTCATGAGTGAGAGGGGTTGGATTTGAGTGGGACTCGCGCATGAGTGGGTAGAATTGTCAAAGCTTATTTCTTGGGTAGCATTGAAAATTGGGTTGAGCAAATATTCTGTTAGTGGGACGGATTGTGAAGGACCTGCCTAGTATGGGCCAACAGGCCTGCTGCAGTGTTCCCTCTTATGTTCTTATGTTCTTATGTACACATGTTTGGGAGGTCCTTCACAAATTCAACCCCCTAAAAATATTGGCAAAACCCATTTTTAGCACTACCCAAGCAATAAGTTTTGATAAATAGGAAGACTGTTCCACTCAGCAACTACCCTATTTCATAATAACATAAGAAAGGAAGAACACTGCAGTAGCCTGTTGGCCCATACTGGTCATGTCCATCACAAATCCATCTCTTTTTAAGAAAGGTTGGATAAATTCATGAATGAGAGGGGTTGGATTTGAGTGGGACTCGCACTTGAGTTAATAGAATCTTCAAAGCTTATTTCTTGGGTAGAATTGAAAATTAGGTTGGGCAATTATTCTGTTAGTGGGATGGATTGTGAAGGACCTGCCTAGTATGGGCCAACAGGCCTGCTGCAGTGTTCCTCCTTTCTTATGTTCTTATGTTCTTAAGGTCTTGAGGATATCTCTCCAAGAGACAACCCACAATAATGGATTCAAATTAGATAAGGTTAGATTTAGAAAGGATATATAAGAACATAAGAATGGAGGAACACTGCAGAAGGCCTACTGGCCCATACAAGCCAGGTCCTTATCAAAACCACCACTACCTAAGAATTTACTCCCGTACTCACGACACTAATCAAACCCAGCCCCTCCCACTCATATATTTGTCCAATCTCTTTTTAAAGCTACTCAAGGTAATAGCCTCTATCACCGTACTCGCATCTACAACTCTGTTCGAAAACCAGTACTTGATATGTCCTTTCTATCAAATTTATCAATTAAATCGTTATTTCTGGTTCTTGGTTCGATATCCTCAGTATTTAATATGTCCTTGTTATGCCTATCATCCTTGTATCTCGATGATATCTCCTTTCTACGTCCAGTGGAGATTCAATGCTCTAAGTTATCTTCATACGGAGATTTATACTGTAAATCATTTAGTCATTCTTCTCTGTATGTTCTCCAACGAACCTATATCCATTCTGTAAAAGACCAAAAAATTGGATTGGTACAAAATTCACATGCTGTAGTTCAAAACTTCATAATTTATGTTAATTTATTTCGACACAAGCCAGGTCCTTATCAAAACCACCACTACCTAAGAATTTACTCCCGTACTCACGACACTAATCAAACCCAGCCCCTCCCACTCATATATTTGTCCAATCTCTTTTTAAAGCTACTCAAGGTAATAGCCTCTATCACCGTACTCGCATCTACAACTCTGTTCGAAAACCAGTACTTGATATGTCCTTTCTAAATCTAAATTTATCCAATATAAATCCGTTATTTCTGGTTCTTGGTTCGATATCCTCAGTATTTTAATAATATGTCCTTTGTTTATGCCTATCATCCACTTGTACACCTCGATGATATCTCCCCTCATTCTACGTCTCTCCAGAGAGTGGAGATTCAATGCTCTAAGTCTATCTTCATACGGGAGATTTCTTATACTGTAAATCATTTTAGTCATTCTTCTCTGTATGTTCTCCAACGAACCTATATCCATTCTGTAGTAAGGAGGCCAAAACTGAGCTGCATAATCCAAATGAGGTCTCACTAGTGATGTATAGAGCTGTAAAATAAATTGGTTTAAAAAAAGGGTAGTTGATGAGTGGAATAGTCTGCCTAGTAGGGGTATTGAAGCTAGGACCATGAGTAGTTTCAAATTCGGGTTAGATAAATACATGAGTGAAAGGGTTGGATCGGAGTGGGACTTGACATAAGTTATCAAAGCTTATTTCTAGAGTAGCATTGAAAATTGGGATGAGCAAATATTCTGTTAGTGGGACGGATTGTGAAGGACCTGCCTAGTATAGGCCAACAGGTCTGCTGCAGTGTTCCTCCTTTCTTATGTTCTTATAAGAACATAAGAAGAACATAAGAAAGGAGGAACACTGCAGCAGGCCTGTGGCCCATACTAGGCAGGTCCTTCACAATCCGTCCCACTAACAGAATTTTGCTCAACCCAATTTTCAATGCTACCCAAGAAATAAGCTTTGACAATTCTACCCACTCATGCGCGAGTCCCACTCAAATCCAACCCTCTCACTCATGAATTTATCCAACCTAAATTTAAAACTACCCAAGGTCCTAGCTTCAATAACCCTACTAGGCAGACTGTTCCACTCATCAACTACCTATTTCAAACCAATACTTTCCTATATCCTTTCTAAATCTAAACTTATCTAACTTGAATCCATTATTGCGGGTTCTCTCTTGGAGAGATATCCTCAAGACCTTATTTATATCCCTTTGTTAATACCCATTTTCCACTTGTATACCTCGATCATGTCTCCCCTCATTCTACGTCTTACAAGTGAATGTAATTTTAGGGTCTTCAATCTTTCTTCGTAAGGAAGATTTCTAATGCTATGTATTAATTTAGTCATTCTACGCTGAATGTTTTCTAACGAATTTATGTCCATTCTGTAATATGGAGACCAGAACTGAGCTGCGTAATCTAGGTGAGGCCTTACTAATGATGTATAAAGCTGTAATATAACCTCTGGACTTCTGTTGCTAACACTTCTTGATATAAATCCCAGTAATCTATTTGCCTTATTACGTACGCTTAGGCATTGCTGTCTTGGTTTAAGGTTGCTGCTTACCATCACCCCAAGTCCTTCTCGCAATCTGTATGGCTAAGTTCTACGTTATTTAACTTATAAGTGCTTGGGTTATGGACACTCCCGAGCTTCAGAACCTTGCATTTATCTACATTGAACTGCATCTGCCACTTTTCTGACCACGAATTAAGTTTGTCTAAATCTTCCTGAAGTTCTATGACATCTATGTTTGAATCAATTATCCTACCTATCTTCGTGTCGTCGGCGAATTTGCTCATATCACTAGTAATTCCCTCATCAAGGTCATTGATATATATTATAAATAACAATGGGCCTAAGACTGATCCCTGTGGAACACCACTTGTTACAAGTCCCCATTCGGATTTAACCCCATTTATGCACACTCTCTGCTTCCTATTGGTGAGCCATGACTCGATCCATGACAGCACTTTTCCCCCAATGCCATGAGCTGCCACTTTCTTTAACAGTCTCTGGTGCGGTACTCTATCAAAAGCCTTACTAAAGTCTAAATAAACAATATCGAATTCTTTATCGTGATCAACAGCCTCAAAAGCTTTACTGAAGAAGGTTAATAAATTAGATAGAAATAAGCTTTGATAATTCTATTTACTCATGTGGGAGTCCCACTCAAATCCAACCCCTCTCACTCATGAATTTATCCAACCTAAATTTGAAACTACCCAAGGTCCTAACTTCAATAACCCTACTAGGCAGACTGTTCCACTCATCAACTACCCTATTTCCAAACCAATACTTTCCTATATCCTTTCTAAATCTAAACTTATCTATCTTGGAGAGATATCCTCAAGACCTTATTTATATCCCCTTTGTTAATACCCTTTGTTAATACCCATCTTTTATCCAAAACTACGCAAGAATTGGGATAAATACACCAGGAGCCATTCAAACTATTCCCTCTCATTCAGTGCCTAAATTATTTACTTCACATACATGTAATTAGTATGGTATCAGTAACATTGTTGAATGGGTGAAAAATTGAAATTTGGAAGAATAAAAAATTTTCCCCTTTTTTGGGAAAACGACCATAACATAATACACTTTGAAGGCTTTAGGGGGCTTTGATAGAGTACCCACCAGAGCTGTTAAAAAAATGGCAGCTCATGGCATTGGGGGGGAAAAATGCTGTATGGATCGAGTCATCTCACCCAAAAGGGAAGCAAGGTGTGCATAAATGGGGGTTTAAAACCGAATGGGGGCTTGTAACAAATGGTGTTCCACAGGGTCAGTCTTGGCCCATTGAAAATTATTAAGACCTTTTAAATTACTAGTGATATGGCAAAATTCCCGGGGAACACGAAGAAGAGATAATTGATTCAAACAAGTTTTAAATTGGGTTTTAAAACAACGTGGTCGAAAATGGGAGATGACGGGGTTTTCACTGCCGAGTTTCCCCAAACCTTTAAAATTAAAAAAAAGTAAACACCAAAATTGGAGAAGGACTTTGGGGGGGATGTTCGCAAACCCAAACGGCAATCCCAAGCGGTAATAAGGAATAGTTACATTTTTATCAAAAAGTGTTAGCAACAGAAGTCCAAAGGAATTACACATCATCTTAGAAAGGGCCCCACCCAATTGCCAGTTCTTTCCTTTCAAAAAATA
>WNWK01052590.1:0-12135 GCA_009830355.1 Cherax destructor
TATTAATTTAGTCATTCTACGCTGAATGTTTTCTAACGAATTTATGTCCATTCTGTAATATGGAGACCAGAACTGAGCTGCGTAATCTAGGTGAGGCCTTACTAATGATGTATAAAGCTGTAATATAACCTCTTGACTTCTGTTGCTAACACTTCTGATATAAATCCCAGTAATCTATTTGCCTTATTACGTACGCTTAGGCATTGCTGTCTTGGTTTAAGGTTGCTGCTTACCATCACCCCCAAGTCCTTCTCGCAATCTGTATGGCTAAGTTCTACGTTATTTAACTTATAAGTGCTTGGGTTATGGACACTCCCGAGCTTCAGAACCTTGCATTTATCTACATTGAACTGCATCTGCCACTTTTCTGACCACGAATTAAGTTTGTCTAAATCTTCCTGAAGTTCTATGACATCTATGTTTGAATAAATTATCCTACCTATCTTCGTGTCGTCGGCGAATTTGCTCATATCACTAGTAATTCCCTCATCAAGGTCATTGATATATATTATAAATAACAATGGGCCTAAGACTGATCCCTGTGGAACACCACTTGTTACAAGTCCCCATTCGGATTTAACCCCATTTATGCACACTCTCTGCTTCCTATTGGTGAGCCATGACTCGATCCATGACAGCACTTTTCCCCCAATGCCATGAGCTGCCACTTTCTTTAACAGTCTCTGGTGCGGTACTCTATCAAAAGCCTTACTAAAGTCTAAATAAACAATATCGAATTCTTTATCGTGATCAACAGCCTCAAAAGCTTTACTGAAGAAGGTTAATAAATTAGATAGGCAGGAACGGCCCTCGTGAATCCATGCTGGGTATCATTAATCAAATTATGGTTATCTAGATGGCTTCTAATAATATCAGCTATAATTGACTCAAGTAATTTGCCTACAATTGAGGTCAGGCTTATTGGGCGGTAGTTTGACGGTAGTGACTTGTCCCCTGCTTTAAAAATAGGAATTACATTAGCCATCTTCCACATATCAGACACTACACCTGTTTGAAGAGATAAATTAAAAATGTTAGATATTGGTTCACAGAGTTCCATTTTGCATTCCTTAAGAACCCTTGCAAAAAGCTCATCAGGACCTGGCGATTTATTTTGTTTCAGTCGGTCCAGCTGTTTCATAATCATTTCGCTAGTGACTGTGATATTACATAATTTATCTTCTTCTGGGCCTCTGTAAAAATTAATTAATGGGATATTATTAATGTCTTCCTGTGTGAAAACCGAGAGAAAATAATTATTAAAAATAGAGCACATATCATTCTCCTTGTCAGTAAGATGCCCAAAGTTATTTTTAAGGGGACCTATCTTATCCCTAACTTTTGTTCTATAAACCTGGAAAAAACTTTTTGGGTTAGTTTTTGAATCCCTAGCAACTTTAATTTCATAGTCCCGTTTAGCTTTTCTTATTCCCTTTTTAACGTCCCTCTTAATGTCAGTATACTGATTTATAAGATGACCCTCACCTCTTTTATGCGGCTATAAATTCCTTTCTTCTGCCCTAAAAGATATTTGAGCCTATTATTCATCCATTTTGGGTCATTTCTACTTGATCTAATTTCTTTATACGGGATAAATGTTCTTTGGGCAGCCTGTATAGTGTTAAGAAAACTGTCATATTGATACCTCTCTTCTTCACCCCAGTCCACAGTTGATAAGTGTTCTCTAAGTCCATTATAATCTGCTAAGCGAAAATCTGGGACCATTACTGAATTATCCCTACTATCATACATCCATTCAATGCTAAAGGTAATTGACTTGTGGTCGCTTGAGCCGAGTTCCTCTGTAATTTCTAAATTATTAACAAGGGTTTCCTTGCTTGCCAGAACCAAGTCAAGTAGGTTATTTCCCTTGTAGGTTCTGTTACAAACTGCTTCAAAAAGCAATCCTGAACTACTTCTAAAAAGTCGTTAGATTCTAAATTCCCTGTCATGAAATTCCAATCAATCTGACTAAAGTTAAAGTCCCTAGAATTACTACGTTATCGTGTCTTGTGGCCTTAACAATTTCCTCCCAAAGTAGTCTCCCTTGTTCCCTATCTAAGTTTGGAGGACGGTAAATCACGCCTAAAATCAATTTTTCACACCCCTCTGAAAATTCTATCCAGACAGACTCTGTATGTGTTAGTTCAGACTTTATACCCGTTTTTATGCAACAATTTAAATGATCACGGACATAGAGTGCCACCCCACCCCTTTCCCGATACTTCTGTCTACTTGGAACAATTTAAAACCCTGAATGTGACATTCGGCAGGCAAGTCCCGATTTTTCATATTAAACCATGTCTCAGTTATTGCAAAAACATCAATATTACCCGTACTTGCAACTAATCTCAACTCGTCCATCTTATTCCTAGCACTACGACTATTGGTGTAATATATATTTAGAGACCCTCCTTTCTCTTTACCCTTCCTGCTCATCTCTGTTTTTCCACTATACCTATTACTGTCCTTGTCATCTAGTGTCACTAGCTTTCCACTATCCACCTTATTCTGCCTATTACTAGTTCTCCTACAACTTATAATATTACTACACTGGGACTTCTCTGTTTTCCCCCCAAAACCCATACCACTAACTATTTCTAGTTTAAAGCCCTAACAGCTCCCTCCACTGCAGTTGCCAGTGCCCCCACCCCAGACCTGGATAAGTGAACCCCATCCCTGGCATACATGTCATTTCTGCTATAGAAGAGGTCCCAGTTGTCAATGAATGTTACTGAATTTTCCTTACAGTATTTGTCCAGCCAGCAATTGACACCAATTGCCCTGGACAGCCATTCATTTCCAACTCCCCTCCTTGGCAAAATACCACATATGACAGGGTTCCCACCCTTCTTCCTAATTATGTCTATTGCTGACCTAAACCTGCTAGTCAGGTCCTCACTCCTACGTCTGCCAACATCGTTGCCTCCAGCACTGAGACAGATAATAGGATTGCTCCCATTACCTCTCATGATGTCGTCCAGACGGCTAACAATATCCTCCATCCCAGCCCCAGGAAAGCAAACCCTCTGTCTCCTACTCCTATCAATCAAACAGAAAGCCCTATCCATGTACCTAACCTGTGTTTTGATTTATTCTTGAGACGCCCCATTCTCCATCCTTCCCTCAGAACAGCGTTGCTTCTGAGCATTGTTCCATGTACTGGTGTTCAATACTGTTCATGTACGATATTAATGCGAAAATGTTATTAAATGAGGTTAACCTAACATAGCGTATTATTATTTACTACTACTACTACAACTACTACTACTACTACTACTACTACTACTACAACTACTACTACTAGCGGTGAAACAGCGTGAGGGACAACGAGGCAATGAGCTTCGAACCAAGGAAAAAGAGGACAGGTCCGATTCCTAGGATCAAGAGCATCTTACCAGCATGGAGGCACCTCTCTTAAGGGCTGAGTGCAGAAATGGTGATTAAGTTAGTGTGTCATGTAGGGGGGTAAGGAAATTTGGGATAATCGGAGAATATGGGAGTAAAGGGAGGGAGGAGTAGGCAGGAGGTGACGTTGACAGGAGCGGAGGTAATGTGAGGTCACTGGTGACTACACCATCACCTCTCATTACCACCTCACTACTCACCCTCTCTCTACCTAAAATAAAATATAATAAAATAAAGTATAAGCATAAAGAATAATAAGAATATAACGGACAGTGAATATTACTATTCCACTCAAACACAGTTAATTTAAGTCCTTGTACAATAATATATTTGGGAACAGGAGAACACTATTGGGTTTAGATAAATGGGGATTGTACATATAAGCAGGGAGACAGGGAATACAATCAACTGACGAAACATAATATAACTTACAATATAGTTCAGAGGACAGTTCACCACAGGAACTCAGTCACACTTCTAGCCACAGGTCCCAAGACCTGCTCCAACAGAACTCTGCCCAGTGTCTCCAACAGTCTCCCCCAGAGACTCTACAGCAGCTCTCTCCCAGAGCTCTGCACACCGGCAGCCGCTCTGCTAGAATCTCGTGCCCAGAGCTCTGCACACAGGCCAGAGCTCTACCCGAATGTCCCTAGCCCAGAGCTCCGCACACAGGCCAGAGCTCCGCCAGAATGTCTCCAGCCCAGAGCTCCGCACACAGGCCAGAGCTCCGCCAGAATGTTCTCTCTAGTTGTTTCCTCGGGCTTATATCGTCCTCCAAGCATCCCGCCAAATGAGAAGCACCACGTGCTTTGACCTGACGCTAGTCCAAAAGACAAAAGACCTGAGCCTTAATCCGAGAGGCGTGTCTGACAGCTATTTACGAAGGGCAGGTGTGGCTGCTTAGGTAGACCTCACAGCACACTGACTACATCACAAGTGCTAATAGGACAGGATGGTGCTAGAACGACAGTGCTAAGAGGACAGGATGGTGCTAGAACGACAGTGCTAAGAGGACAGGATGGTGCTAGAACGACAGTGCTAAGAGGACAGGATGGTGCTAGAACGACAGTGCTAAGAGGACAGGATGGTGCTAGAACGACAGTGCTAAGAGGACAGGATGGTGCTAGAACGACAGTGCTAAGAGGACAGGATGGTGCTAGAACGACAGTGCTAAGAGGACAGGATGGTGCTAGAACGACAGTGCTAGAGGACAGGATGGTGCTAGAACGACGGTGCTAAGAGGACAGGATGGTGCTAGAACGAAGTGCTAAGAGGACAGGATGGTGCTAGAACGACAGTGCTAAGAGGACAGGATGGTGCTAGAACGACAGTGCTAAGAGGACAGGATGGTGCTAGAACGACAGTGCTAAGAGGACAGGATGGTGCTAGAACGACAGTGCTAAGAGGACAGGATGGTGCTAGAACGACAGTGCTAAGAGGACAGGATGGTGCTAGAACGACAGTGCTAAGAGGACAGGATGGTGCTAGAACGACAGTGCTAAGAGGACAGGATGGTGCTAGAACGACAGTGCTAAGAGGACAGGATGGTGCTAGAACGACAGTGCTAAGAGGACAGGATGGTGCTAGAACGACAGTGCTAAGAGGACAGTATGGTGCTACAACGACAGTGCTAAGAGGACAGGATGGTGCTAGAACGACAGTGCTAAGAGGACAGGATGGTGCTACAACGACAGTGCTAAGAGGACAGGATGGTGCTACAACGACAGTGTTAAGAGGACAGGATGGTGCTACAACGACAGTGCTAAGAGGACAGGATGGTGCTACAACGACAGTGCTAAGAGGACAGGATGGTGCTACAACGACAGTGCTAAGAGGACAGGATGGTGCTACAACGACAGTGCTAAGAGGACAGGATAGTGCTACAACGACAGTGCTAAGAGGACAGGATGGTGCTACAACGACAGTGCTAAGAGGACAGGATGGTGCTACAACGACAGTGCTAAGAGGACAGGATGGTGCTACAACGACAGTGCTAAGAGGACAGGATGGTGCTACAACGACAGTGCTAAGAGGACAGGATGGTGCTACAACGACAGTGCTAAGAGGACAGGATGGTGCTACAACGACAGTGCTAAGAGGACAGGATGGTGCTAGAACAGTGCTAAGAGGACAGGATGGTGCTAGAACGACAGTGCTAAGAGGACAGGATGGTGCTACAACGACAGTGCTAAGAGGACAGGATGGTGCTACAACGACAGGCTATAAACCAATGTTTATGCTAGAACGACAGGCTATAAACCAAAGTTTGTGCTAGGACGACAGGTTATAAATCAAAGTTTGTACTAGAACGACAGGTTATAAACCAAAGTTTGTGCTAGGACGACAGGCTATAAACCAAAGTTTGTGCTAGAACGACAGGTTATAAACCAAAGTTTGTGCTAGGACGACAGGTGGTTATAAACCAAAGTTTGTGCTAGAACGACAGGTTATAAACCAAAGTTTGTGCTAGGACGACAGGTTATAAACCAAAGTTTGTGCTAGGACGACAGGTTATAAACCAAAGTTTGTGCTAGGACGACAGGTTATAAACCAAAGTTTGTGCTAGGACGACAGGTTATAAACCAAAGTTTGTTCTAGGACGACAGGTTATAAACCAAAGTTTGTTCTAGGACGACAGGTTATAAACCAAAGTTTGTTCTAGGACGACAGGTTATAAACCAAAGTTTGTTCTAGGACGACAGGTTATAAACCAAAGTTTGTTCTAGGACGACAGGTTATAAACCAAAGTTTGTGCTAGGACGACAGGTTATAAACCAAAGTTTGTGCTAGGACGACAGGTTATAAACCAAAGTTTGTGCTAGGACGACAGGTTATAAACCAAAGTTTGTGCTAGGACGACAGGTTATAAACCAAAGTTTGTTCTAGGACGACAGGTTATAAACCAAAGTTTGTGCTAGGACGACAGGTTATAAACCAAAGTTTGTTCTAGGACGACAGTCTATAAACCAAAGTTTGTGCTAGGACGACAGGTTATAAACCAAAGTTTGTGCTAGGACGACAGGTTATAAACCAAAGTTTGTTCTAGGACGACAGGCTATAAACCAAAGTTTGTGCTATGACGACAGGTTATAAACCAAAGTTTGTGCTAGGACGACAGGTTATAAACCAAAGTTTGTTCTAGGACGACAGGCTATAAACCAAAGTTTGTGCTAGGACGACAGGCTATAAACCAAAGTTTGTGCTAGGACGACAGGCTGTCTTTAAAACCTTTGATATACATTTGACTGATCTCGAGTTTTCCTACTCTCAGAGCCCGGTCCTGGGCCAGGCTTGTCAGGTGCTTGTCTGATCAACCAGGCTGTAGCCGCTGACAGCCTGCTTGCCCACATATTCATTACATTGTACACTTGTTCCAGCAGTATTTCTGATACCTTCTTGTAAGATGTTGAATAGTCTGGGACCACTCATGTTGATGCAATGTTCTCTTATTGTGCCCACGGCGCCCCTACTGTTTACTAGGCTTGTTTTACACTTCCTTCCATATCTCTCACTCCAGTATATGGCAGTGTGCAGATTTGGGACCAGGCCCCCCTCTCTCTCTCTCGTCTGCTCCAGTGAGTACATATTTAGGACTTTGAGGCGTTCCAGTAATTTATATGCTAAATTTATTGGCTCTGTTCCAGTTCCGATATTTCTCTGCCCTGAACGAGGTCGACAACAATGAACAATACTCTAAGTGAGAGAGCAGAAGCTATTTGGATAATGTCACCAGTGGCACTGTTTCCCTTATTTTGAAAGATCACATTATCCACCCCATAATTTTCCTGACTCTGATGACATTTGCTTTATATTGTTCTTTGAAAGAAAGGTCAGTCAACATAATTATTCCCAGGTTTTTCACGTGTTCCTTTCGTTCTATTTGATGATCTTCTTGAGTTCTTCATTTTTCCATACCAAAGCAGATGGAACTTATTATCACTAAACGTAATGTTGTTCTCCACTGCCCACTGGAAGACCCTGCTTATATCGTCTTGCATTTTTTTGTATCTTCTTCCTATGTGATTTTTATGCATAGTTTGGTGCCATCTGCAAATGATGATACAAAACTGTGGCAAGTATTTTTTTTATCTCTGTCTGCTACGAGGATAAGAAACAAGAGAGGTGCCAGGATAGTGCCTTGGGGTACTGAGCTTTATTCTCTCACTAATTCTGGATTTTGCTCTTTTATAATATTTTTTGTATTCTATCTGTCAGAAAGTTGAAAACTCATTTGCCCACTTTCCCCATTATGCCTGTTGCCCTCACTGTGTGTATGTAATCACCCCATGATGACATGTCAAACGCCTTTGCAAAATTCGTGCTAGGACAGGCTGGGGATAAGCTGGTGCTAGGAGGACAGGCTGGTGCTAGGACAGACTGGTACGAAAACAGGTTGATGCTAGGACAGGCTGGTGCTAGAAGGACAGACTGGTGCTAGCTTTTATTTCCTTGAATTTTCCATAATGGAGTAACTGAAATTTGTCCTCACTGGACTTCATATTGTTTACTGCGGCCCCTTGGAAGACTTTGTGTATATACGCTTGGTGATTTGCAGTGTCCTCAGTGGATGACACTCACGCAGATTCTAGTATCGTCGGCAAAGGAAAATACGGTGCTATGGTTTACATCTCTGTTTATTTTAGATGAGGAAACGGATGAGGGTGAGTACTGCTCCTTGTAGAACAAAGCTTTTCAGTGTGGCAGCCACTGACTTAACTCTGTTTACAATTACTCTCTGTTCTACTGGTTAGAAAGTTAAAAATTAATCTAGATGTCCACTTTTCCAGTTACTTCTTTAGGACGCATTTTGTACGCTCTTACACCATGATCGTAATTATTGAAGGCTTTTGCAAAGTCTGTGTATATTACATCTACATCCTGTCTGTCCTCCAGTGCATCCAAGACCATGTCATAGTGATCCAGTAGTTGAGAGGCAGGAGCGACCTGCTCTAAACCCATACTGTCCTGGGTTGTGCAATTGTTGGGAAGCCAAGTGGTTGGCGATCATTTTTCTCAGAACCCTTTCAAAGATTTTTATAATGTGGGATGCTGGTGTTTTACTGCCACCTCTGTGGAATGGCACTATAGCCGTTGTTTTTAGTGACTGAGGGATGACACCCGTGTCGAGACTCCCTCTCCATAACATGAAGCAGCTTCAACAGCAATAGCAACAAAAGCTTTATCAACAACAGTAGCATTAACAACAACAGCAGCAGAAGCTTTATCAGCAACAGCAAAAGCAGCTTTAACAGTAACAACAACAGAAGGTTTAAGAACAGCAGCATAAGCTTTAACAGTAACAACAGCAGCAGTTTTAACAACAACAGCTGCAGAAAGAAAAGTAGAAAGAGCAGCGGGAACAATAGCAGTTAATGCAGGAGGTAGGGAAGGCCATCCAGGTGGGAGAGGTGGGAGTGGAGGATAGGGAGGAGGGAAGGATAGGGAGGAGGGAAGGATAGGGAGGAGGGAAGGATAGGGAGGAGGGAAGCATAGAGGGGAGAAACAGTATAAGTGATTTAAATCTTCCCTCACATGGTTTGTTCCTCAATAATGACTCGCAACATTTGGCAAATAGTGCAATATATGAGCCAGTAGGCCCTCTGCAGTGAGAGGAAACTCAGTAAGTGTGAAGGGACCACGAGTCTTCAACACCTTCCCTTCATGCATACCAGAGATTACCAACAGACGTCTGGCTGTCTTCAAGAGGTAACTCCACAAATTCCTCAACACAGTTCCTGAGCTGCCGGGCTGTCGTGCATACGTTGGACTGCGGGCGGCGGGTACCAACAGCCTGATTGATCACGTCAACAACCAGTAGGCAATATCTGAGACCAGGCCTCGGGGGTGGTGCCCTTCGGAAGCGACTACAGGCAACATGCAGGTAAATCAAATGTTCGTCTAAATCTTTTTTTGTAATCAGAGTACCAGAGATGGACAGCATATTCAAGACGGGGTATGTCTGGGGCTCTGCTATAACACCTTACTGCTGCTTCAGCACTTTGGTGCTCAAAATTTCTTGCTCTGAAGCCAAGCATCCTGCTGATTTTGTTGCTGCAGCATGACTGTGACTGTGTGTGTGTGTGTGTGTGTGTGTGTGTGAGCGCTTAGATCTCTT
Organism: Cherax destructor; assembly: GCA_009830355.1. Classification (NCBI taxonomy): domain Eukaryota; kingdom Metazoa; phylum Arthropoda; class Malacostraca; order Decapoda; family Parastacidae; genus Cherax; species Cherax destructor. The sequence goes on from WNWK01052590.1 coordinate 9,524, forward strand.
GATCTTATGAAATATGGTAGCACAATAAAGACTGAGACATGGTATATGAGACAAACTTGAGGTGTGGATCATAGATAAGCTTAACAGTAGCAGACAACAATGAGAGGTAATCAGTATTAGCTTATCTCAGGGATAGACGTGAGCATATAACTGATCTCGAAAAGCGACTACCCTGTCATCCATTGCTGAAGATATTAGAACTTGTATAAGAGTGGCGTCCACCGAGGGTACAGTGAACCTTCAAGCAGATATAAGCTGTCTTCCATGGGTCACTGACAACAATATCGTCTTCAACGATGACAAATTTCACTTTTTTTTTTTTACGTTACAGATAAGATGATGAACTAAAGAATGAAAGTGAGTACAAAAATTCGAATAATTTAATAGAGCAGAAGTTCAATATGTTAGACTTAGGAGTGGCAGTGTCAGAGGATCTTCCCCACAAGGTACCCAGCACAGTTACTATTGCATCCGCCAGGAAAATAATTGGCTGGGTGGGTAACTAGAACATTCAAAACACGATATGCCAAGTCACTGATGACACTTCAAACTTGTTCTCTCTAAGCTGGAATACTGTTGTATTCTAACGGCCCCTTCAAGGCAGGAGACACCTCAGAATTGGAAAGCATCCAGAGAACCTTCACTGCCCATATATATCCAGTCAACCATCTGAACTACTGGGAAAGTTAAAGTCATTCAACTATATATATTCCTCGACACATATGTGAAAAAGATACATCTTAATCTTCACCTGGGAAATTCTGGAGGAACTGGTCCCAAACCTTAACACCGAAATCACTCCACACGGAAACAAGACGCTTAGCAGACGTTCCAAATACCTCGAATGAAAAGCAGGTGTGTTAAGGTACACAAAGAGAACTCAGTAAGTGTAAAAGCACCTAGACTTTTCAACGCGCTCCCTACTTACATAAGGAAAATTTCTAACAAATCTCTAGCTGTGGAGTGGTGTGGTAGGGTTGTATGAAGGGAGGGTGGGCATTCTAAACAGGACCCCCTTACACACACACACACACACATGTAGTAGAGGCAGGATCCATACATAGCTTTAAGAAGAGGTATGATAAAGCTCGTGGAGCAGGAAGAGTGACCTAGTAGCGGCCAGTGAAGAGGCGGGGTCAGGAGCTGTGACTCGACTCCTGCAACCACAACTAGGTGAGTACAACTAGGTGAGTACACTGTTACTTCTGGTTAAATTATCCTCCAGAGATGTTATAGTCATGCTTATAATAATTATCTTAATTTGTTTACAACACATTAATGAGACGTTAGGGTCACACATAAATATTAAAGCAATATATGCTAATTTTCAGTCCCGTGGCACCTTGTCTTACAGCTGCTGGATACATAATTGCTAAGTCTTACAGCTGCTGGACACATAATTGTTAAGTCTTACAGCTACTGGATACATAATTGTTAAGTCTTACAGCTGCTGGACACATAATTGTTAAGTCTTACAGCTGCTGGATACATAATTAAGTCTTACAGCTACTGGATACATAATTGCTAAGTCTTACAGCTGCTGGATACATAATTGTTAAGTCTTACAGCTGCTGGATACATAATTAAGTCTTACAACTGCTAGATACATAATTAAGTCTTACAGCTGCTGGATACATAATTGTTAAGTCTTACAGCTACTGGATACTTAACTAAGTCTTACTTTTACAAGAATATCTAATTGTTAAGCATGACTGCTACTGAATACATAACTGTTAAGGCTTACTGCTCCTGGATACATAACTGTCAAGTCTTACTGTTCCTGCATACATAACTGTTAAGTCTCACTTATACTTTGCTAAGTTTCAAGTTGTTCTACTCTCAGAGCTCTTTAGATTCCTTCATTATTTTATCAGACAACTGATCAGGACAAACTGATTTAAAATTTCCCAAACTTAAAAAAAACTTTATTGTCCCAAAAAAGAGGAAGGGGGGAAAGGGGGGGAAGGGGGGAAGAATGATGGATGGGAGGGGGACGGAGGGAAGGACGGGAGGGGCAGTGGTCATTTGGGAGGTGGTCACTTGGCATCTGGCCAGACTCACCACCTTCACTACGCACTCCATACCACCCCACCACACCCTTCATTATACAATACCTCCCCACCACACCCTTCATTATACAATACCACCCCACCACAACCTTCATAATACAATACCACCCACCACCCCTTTCCTTATACCATACCACTCCACCCTTCATTATACAATACCACCCACCACCCCTTTCCTTATACCATACCACTCCACCCTTCATTATACAATACAACCCCACCACAACCTTCATAATACAATACCACCCACCACCCCTTTCCTTATATCATACCACCCCATTACACCCTGCTTATACCCAAAACTTTTTCCCCCCCTTTCCCTTATACCATACCACCTCTTTTTCCCCTCATTATACCACCCAAAACCCCTTTTTACAATACCCCCCCCACAACCTTCATTATACCATACTACCGAACTACCTCTTCATTTAAATACAAACTACCCCTCACCCATTATACAATAGCATCCCACCACACCCTTCATTATACAATACTACCACACCACACCATTTTTACAATTAAAACCCAAATTTTACAATAGCA
>WNWK01052591.1:0-12135 GCA_009830355.1 Cherax destructor
GGAGACAACACACCATGTGCTGGGCCGACATCGTCCTACTATGTTGTTGTTATTGTAAGGGGCCCCTGAGGTTGTGCAGTATTGTGTCCTGCTGCTGATCCCCACAAGAGCGGTATCACTACAGGGTGCAAGAAGTCAGGGTCGTCTACAGAGGCAAAGGACAGAGTTGTTATTGGGACTTTATTTGGAGTAATTATTATTATAATCAAATAGAAGCGCTAAACCACAGGGGTTTATTTGGAGTAATAAAGTCTTTAATCTGATTTATGTGCTATGTTATACTCTTTGAGGGCTTATCAAGGGAAGCTACCACATAATTTACATCAGATAGTTTACTTACAATTTACATATTATTATTATAATCAAATAGAAGCGCTAAACCACAGGGGTCATACAGCGCTACTACAATTTGCATAGGTCCCGTAAATCTAGCTTTTAAGGTGTGGCCAGGTATAGGCTCCTACACCAGCATCTTGTCTCCTGGATTAAAGGAGCGAAACTTTGAGTTTCTGTCATACATCTGTTTCATAGTGTTTTGAGCATTTTTTTAAGTTAGCCTTAGCCAACTGACGGGCCACCTGCAACCTTGAAGAAGGGTTGTAGTGTTATGCAGGCGTCTTCTCCCATTCATCCCTCCTTGAGCACTCGAGGAGGACCTCGTACATTGTGTCCAAAGATTAGCTCAATCGGACTGTACCCTGTGGACTCCTGCACAGTTTCTCTCATTGCGAACAGTAACAGAGGATTTATTATTATTATAATCAAATAGAAGCGCTAAACCACAGGGGTCATACAGCGCTGCCAGTAACAGAGGAATTGATTCATCCCAGTCTGTAGGGAAATGCATGCAATAAGTTCTCATCATGGTTTTTAATGTTTGATGAAATCTTTCCAAGGCGCCTTGGGACTGAGGATGATAGGCAGAGGATAATTTATGAATTATTCCTAGCCTAGTGAATGCTTCTCTAAACGCTTTGGCGGTAAAATTAGCACCCTGGTCACTCTGGATAGACTTAGGAATGCCAAAGTAGGAAATAAATTTAGTTAGGGCTTTAAGAATGGCTTTGGTATTGATAATGAGCATTGGGACTGCTTCTGGATACCTAGTAGCTTTGTCCATAATAGTGAATAGGTACTGGTTTCCAGACTTGGACTCTGCAAACGGTTGTCTGTTTGCAGGTATGGGATAGAGTTTAGTTTGAGTTTGATATCTTTATTATGCACCCCATACCCATCCTGTGGGCGGTAGTCAAAAGATTACAGAGGTACATAATGGGTCCAGGGACTGGACCCCAAAGTTATGATAGCTGAGCAAGTTACAAAGGTAATGAACTAACAAGCTACAAAGGTAATGAACTCACAAGTGTCCAGGTTTTCCTACTTGCTGACATTCCCTGCAACAGTGGATGTGATTCCTCACATCTTGCCTTATTTTGGGCCAGTAAAATTATTTTAATATTCTATATATGGTTTTGGTAATTCCTAAGTGTCCTCATAACGAAGAATTGTGAGCTATGTTTAATATTTGTGATCTAAACATTTTAGGAACTACCAATCTTTCTGTCTTTTGCCTTCCCTCTACCTCCTCACCAGTCTCTGCAGATTAATAAATCGTTTTTAATTTTATATTTTACTGGGTGATCTGAGTGGGATTCACCCATGGCTGCCTGAAAAGCAAAATTCAAGGAAGGATCTTTTCGCTGTTCTTCCCGAATGGACAGTCCCTCAGGCATGGAGACAGAGATATCTGGCAATCCTGCAACCCTGGAATAGGAAGGCTTGATCTGGGTCTGTTCACTAAATTTACGAGGCTCTGGCCAGTTTTCCTCGTAAAACAAATTGTCTAGTCCTAGATCAGAGTCGTCCAAGGATGGGTCAGCATTCTTAACAGATATCCCTTGGGATTTTGCCCGAGTTATGGCCAACATTGAAGAAGAATTAGTCATTATAGGTTCTGGACACTTTTTGGAATTAAGAATATTATTACCCAGTAATAACACGGCAACTTTCATAGGAAATCCTTCAGAATTATTATTATTATAATGGGGAAGCGCTAAACCCATAGGATTATACAGCGCCTGTAGGGGAGAGGGGATGGAAGGTATTCAGGCTTAATTTAGGGAACTAGAGCACAGATCCAATTCCCTAGATCAAGAGCCCCTCACCAGCGTCAAGGAACCTCCCTTGAGGGGAAATCCTTCAGAAACACCTACAGTCAAATATCCAGCATGTATATTCTATGTAAAGGGACAGAAAATAATGCTCCACCAATTATTATTATTATAATCAAAAGAAGCGCTAAACCACAGGGTTATACAGTGCAACTGGTTAGGACAGGATGCAGGGAGAATGGATTGTAAGAGGGAAATGGATGATTAGTAGGGTATGAAGTGCAGCAGGACAGTGGATAGTGCAGGGATAGAGGGTAGCAAGAGTTCGAGGTAGAAAAGACTGAGGGAGGTACTAGAGGTATAATCTTCAGAGTTTGTGTAGTAAGTCAGTTTCTGTCAAAAAGTCAACGAGAGAGTCAGGATTAAAGGAGGGTCCATCAGCAAGAAGGGAAGGTAAAGAAAGGGCCGCAGAGCAAAAACGCCGTTGGAGGTAAATTCTGCGTGCTCGTTGATAGAGTGGGCAGTCCAACAGAATATGTTGAACAGACACTGGAACCTGACAATGCTCACAGAGAGGGGCAGGGAGCCTCTCCATGAGATACCCGTGAGTAAGACGAGTGTGGCCAATGCGAAGACGGGAGAGTGTAGTCTCCCAACCCCGACATTGTTGACAAGAAGAAGGCCAGAAACCTATACTCGGTTTAATAGAACGAAGTTTGTTATTTAGCAGGTCAGACCAGCGTTGTTGCCAACGGGTGCGAAGGTGGGTAGCAATGACCGCAAAATAGTCCATGAAAGGAACACCTCTATATGAAACTGGAAGGTCATGTACTGCTGACCGCGCAGCAGTGTCTGCCTGTTCATTGCCCTGTACATCAACATGACCAGGGACCCAACAAAAAACAATATATTTGTGCTTGCTAAAGATACGGTGTAACCAAAGTTGGATACGAAGAACAAGGGGGTGAGGTGTATCAATTTTACGGATAGCCTGTAAAGCACTAAGGGAGTCTGAAACGACCACAAATGGTGACACAGGCATAGATGCAATACGGATAAGTGCCACAAGAATGGCATACAATTCAGTTGTAAATATGCTAGCCGAGGGTAATAGATGCCCTTGCACGATGCTGTCCGGGAAGACTGCTGTCAATCCGACACCGTCAGATGACTTTGAAGCATCGGTGTATACCGATAATGGAGCGGCTACAGGACGCCAATATCTCAGAAATACGTAGGGAGACACTAGTCAGAGAAATAGCAAACATCGAATTAAAACTAAAGGAATCTTACAGGAATCAAGAGACACGGGAAGAACTAAGTGCCATAAATGAAATTGAAAGAAACCCTAAGTATTTCTTTTCCTATGCAAAATCAAAGTCGAGAACAACAACCAGTATTGGGCCCCTACTTAAACCGGATGGGTCCTACACAGATGACAGCAAGGAAATGAGTGAGTTACTTAAATCCCAGTATGACTCAGTCTTTAGCGAGCCACTAACCAGACTGAAAATCGAAAACCTAAATGATTTTTTATGAGAGTGCCACAGAACTTGACAGACGCATGCCTTTCTGACATCATCACGACGCCAAATGACTTCGAAAAGGCAATAAATGACATGCCCATGCACTCCGCTCCAGGCCCAGACTCATGGAACTCCGTGTTCATCAAGAACTGCAAGAAGCCCCTATCACATGCTTTTAACATCCTATGGAGAGGGATCGTCCCGCAGCTACTAAAAACAACAGACATAGCCCCGCTCCACAAAGGGGGCAGTAAAGCAATAGCAAAGAACTACAGACCAATTGCGCTAACGTCCCATATCATAAAAATCTTTGAAAGGGTTCTAAGAAGCAAGATCGCCACTCATCTTGATACCCATCAATTGCACAACCCAGGACAGCATGGGTTTAGAGCAGGCCGCTCCTGTCTGTCCCAACTACTGGATCACTACGACAAGGTCCTGGATGCTCTAGAAGATAAACAGAATGCAGATGTTATATACACAGATTTTGCAAAAGCCTTTGACAAGTGTGACCATGGTGTAATAGCACACAAAATGCGTGATAAAGGAATAACAGGAAAAGTTGGTAGATGGATCTATAATTTCCTAACACGTAGAACACAAAGAGTAGTAGTCAACAGAGTAAAGTCTGAGGCAGCTACTGTGAAAAGCTCTGTTCCACAAGGCACAGTACTTGCTCCCATCCTATTCCTCATCCTCATATCAGACATTGACAGGGATATAAGCCACAGTGCTGTGTCTTCCTTGCAGATGACACCCGAATCTGTATGACAGTGTCCACCGTTGAAGACACTGCAAGACTCCAAGCAGACATAAACCAAGTCTTTAAATGGGCTGCAGAAAACAATATGAAGTTCAATGATGAGAAATTTCAATTACTCAGATACGGAAAACGTGAAGAAATTAAAATCTCATCGGAGTACAAAACTAATTCCAACCACACAATAGAGCGAAAAACTAATGTCAAAGACCTGAGAGTGATCATGTCAGAGGATCTCACCTTCAAGGACCATAACAATGTAGTAATTGCATCTGCTCGAAAAATGACAGGATGGATAATGAGAACCTTCAAAACCAGGGATGCCAAGCCCATGTTGACACTTTACAGATCGCTTGTTCTATCTAGGCTGGAATATTGCTGCACACTAACTGCACCTTTCAAGGCGGGTGAAATTGCTGACCTTGAAAATGTGCAGAGAACCTTCACCGCACGCATAAGTGCGATAAACCACCTCAACTACTGGGAACGCTTGAAGTTCCTAAACCTGTACTCTCTAGAATGCAGGCGGGAGAGATACATTATTATATACACATGGAAAATCCTCGAGGGCTTAGTGCCAAACTTACACACAAAAATCACTCCCTACGAAAGCAAAAGACTCGGCAGGCGATGTAACATCCCCCCAATGAAGAGCAGGGGTGCCACTAGCACGTTGAGGGACAACACAATAAGTGTGAGGGGCCCAAGATTGTTCAACTGCCTCCCAGCATACATCAGGGGGATTACCAACAAGCCCCTGGCTGTCTTCAAGCAGGCACTGGACAGGCACCTCAAGTCGGTACCTGATCAGCCGGGGTGTGGTTCGTACGTTGGACTGCGTGCGGCCAGCAGTAACAGCCTGGTTGATCAGGCTCTGGTCCAACAGGAGGCCTGGTCACAGACCGGGCTGCGGGGGCGTTGACCCCTGGAATTCTCTCCAGGTAGACTCCAGGTATACTGTGACAGCATGGGAATGAGAACGGAAGTGGTCTAGAAAAAAAGAGCGAGAAGCCGCCGTAGGTAGTTGGGCTTTCGCGCAAGGTAGAGGAATAGAACAGACACGGACAGCATGAACTTCCCAATGGGGTAGGGGAAAGGGAGATGTCACATGAACGTATAAAGGTGGTAGTTGAAGGGAAGACAAGAGTGAATGTAGACGAAGAGAAAAGGGACAAAGTAAACAGGGGCGACGGACAAATAAAGAGCGCCTACTAACATCTGTACAATCCTATACATGGAAAGATTGCGGAGGTCATGGGAGTGAACATAATAGCGAATGCAATGTGCATCACGACGATCAGACAAGGATGGAATGTTCGCTTCTACATAGAGGCTCTCAACCGGGAAAGAACGAAATGCACCAAGGCATAAACGCAATCCCTGGTGATGTATGGGATTCAGGCTAGAAAGAGTAGCAGGGAAAGCTGCCGAATATATCTGGTCACCATAATCGAGTTTCGATAAAATTAGGGCTGAATGCAGGCGGAGGAGAGTTCTACGATCAGCCCCCCACGAAAGATGTGCGAGTGTTTTTACGAGGTTCAGCCGGCTATGACAAGTTGCCTTCAGAGAGGTAATGTGAAGTTTCCAGGACAATCGACGGTCAAACAGGAGGCCGAGAAACCTGACTGTATCACGTTCTGGGATACGTGAGCCGTATAGGTACAATGGATGATCAGAGACCACTGAACGTCTAGTAAACGTAATTTGATGAGTTTTGTTACTAGAAAATTTAAACCCGTGAGAGGTGGCCCAATCAGAAACTCGGTTGATGGCATGCTGGAGGGTAACTGCAATGAGGTGACAGTCAGCACCCGCACATGCTATAGCAAAGTCATCCACATAAAGCGATGACCAAATGTTGGATGGGAGAACTGATGCCAGATTATTTATAGCAAGGAGAAAGAGTGTTGTGCTCAGAACACAACCCTGGGGGACACCTTCAGCTTGGACAAAGTCCGGGGAAAGCTCATTACTAACCCGGACACGGAAATGTCTTTCAGTTAAGAAAGCCTTAAGGAAAATTGGTAGATTGCATCGGAGGCCTAAGGAGTGGGCCTGGGTCAAGATATTATACTTCCAAGTTGTGTCATAAGCCTTCTCAAAATCGAAAAAGATGGCGATAACCGAGTGGTTATTGGCAAAGGCATTACGAATATACGTATCCAAGCGCAGTAAGGGGTCAATGGCAGAACGGCCCTTACGAAAGCCATATTGACTAGTGGAGAGACTACTGTGCGTCTCTATTATTATTATTCTTATAATCAAAAGAAGCGCTAAACCACAAGGGTTATACAGCATGTGCGTCTCTAAATACCACATCAAACGTCTATTAACTAGACGTTCCATCACCTTGCAAACTGCACTCGTAAGAGCGATGGGACGGTAGTGGGAGGTATCATGTCCCGTAGTACCCGATTTGTGAAAAGGGAGAACAATAGCAGACTTCCACAGTTGGGGAATAACTCCTTGCGACCATATATTAAAGAGTATCTTCGTAAGAGGACAGTAAGAGAAGATTGATGTAAATGCTGTAGCATACGAATATGTATGCTGTCTGGCCCAGCTGCCGATGATCGGCAAGCAGAGAGTGTTGCCTCCAGTTCTTGAAGGGTAAAAGACGCATTATAAGATTCCTCTCTGAGAGAAGAAAAATCTAAGGGCTTTAACTCGCTGGCAGACTTGGAAGAAAGGAACAAGGGGCATAGATGGAGCCCCTGAGAAATGCGGACCAGATGATTACCAATTTCAGTGGCAATGGTAAGAGGGTGTGCTATATTGACACCGGCAACCTGAAGAACAGGAGCCGTGTCGTGGGAGAATTTACCACTAATTTCCGCACTTTCTTCCAGACTGCACTCATTGAGGAAGCCAAAGTGACCATAGAAACGTAATCTCGCCAGCAAGTGTGTTTAGCGTCACATATGACACGGCGAGCAATTGCTCTCTTCTGCTTAAAATCAAGAAGTCTCTCTGTGGTTCTGTTACACCGATACCTGCCACACGCAGAGCATTTCAAACGTACTGCCCGAGCACAAGCAGGAGACCAAAAAAGGCATGCACTTCTGAGAATGCTTGCCCGAGGTTTGGGGGATAGAATGTGAAGCTGCCGTGAAGACGGAGGACGAAAAGAGATGTAAAACCTCATCAATGGAGGACGAGGAAGGAACTTCATGAAAGGCAGTAAGATGTGTGTAAAGGTCCCATTTCGCCCGGTCAAACTGCCAGCGTGGGCTACGAGGAGGTGGAGAATACGAAGGGAACCTAAGGATGATTGGGAAATGATCGCTATCATGCAAGTCCGGGAGGACAGACCAGGTGAAGTCAAGGACAGTTGATGAAGAGCAGATGGAAAGATCAATGCAGGAGAAAGAATGAGTTTGGGGATCAAAATGGGTAGGAGTACCCGTATTTAAAACATGGAGGGGGAGAGAAGCAAGAAATGCCTCCAACTGAATGCCACGGGAGTCACAGTGCGACCCTCCCCAAAGAAAATTGTGTGCGTTAAAATCGCCAAGTAATAGAAGGGGTGGCGGCAAGGAAGAAACCAGAAAATCAACATCTGGGATAGACAATGCTCGCGAAGGGGAGAGATATAAAGAATAGAGTGTATACCCCTTATTCAAGTGGATACGGGCTGCGGTGTAATGTAGAGAAGAATGAACATAGAGCTGACGGAATGGAACACCAGTGCGTATAGGAAGAGCACTTTCGTCAAAGGTTCCATCGGAAAACGGATCCGATGAATACAACAAATCATAGCCTGAAAAGGGCCAGATAACAGAGGATTGCAATTTGGGTTCTTGCAAACAGACACCAACAGGGGAAAACTGGGAGAGAAACACCTGAAGCTCACCCCGGTTACCCCTGAGGCCTCGGATATTCCACTGCAAATACGCCATGATGTATGGAGAGAAAGATATAAGTCGAAGTTAGAGGTATCTATGGACTAGGGTTAGAAAAGTCCAAGTGTGGAGGCAGCGGAAAACTTGTAATCAATGGAGGGGGACGCTGTGAAGGAAGGAGGGGTATAGACGGAGAAGAGAGAGGAGGAGGAACCGGAGGTGGAGTAGTGTCCATCAACGGTTCAGACTCTGCAATAAATCCTGCAATAGCCTCCAGCGTTTCGGGAGTCATAGATGCAGGATGTAAGACCACATTAGAGATGAAAGGAGGAGGAGTGTGAGCGACAATCTGGGAGAGCATAGACGGTACGAAAGTAGAGGGCGAGGAGATGTTTGTTTGATATCTTTATTATGCACCCTATACCCATCCTGTGGGCGGTAGTCAAAAGATTACAGAGGTACATAATGGGTCCAGGGACTGGACCTCAAAGTTTGATAGCTGAGCAAGTTACAAAGGTAATGAACTCAGATGGTCACAATCATGACAAGTTACAAAGGTATTTGCAGATTACAGAGGTATATATAAGGTCCAGAGACTGGGCCCCAAAGTTTTGATAGCTGAACAAGGTACAATGGTAATGAATTCACTAGTTACAAGGTAATGAATCATGTAAGTAAATTTACTTACGTCTGTACATGGTTGCACTCATGAACAAATTATAAAGCAATGAGCAATCTATCAGTCTACACCCAGCCACAACTGTAATGAGTTATTGGTGCAAATTATAATTGTTAGGGTCACACACACACACATATACATATACACATACATATACACACACACAACACACACAATACATGTATATACATACACACATACACATACATACATATATACATACACACACACACACACACACACACGTGTCAATGCTTTATTTACAGGGAGCAAAGTCAGGGTATTTTTCCAGAATGGTCTGTAATATACCACTGTGGATAAAATACTTTGACATATCTTGAACATTTCTGAGTGAGTAGTCTCTGAATTCATTAATTTTATCGCACTCCAGTACATAATGACGCAGGTGTGACAATAATCCAACTGGCAAAGTTTACATCTTGTTTGGTCTACATCTGGTGGTGGTGATTTAACCTGCCAAAGATACTTGTAACCCAGCCGGAGGCGGGCGGTAGTGACATCCAAGAGTCTGCTTATTTTGTTGGATGCACCATAGACATGTGGCTCCTCCTGCATGATAGAATGATGATAGATGGACTGACTGGTGTCAATCTCCCTGAGTCTTAAGTCAATAAAATTCAGTTGAAGTTCTTTTCGTATTATTGTTCTCAAACTGCTAACTGACAAGCCAAGATTGTAATCTATCCCCTCTTTGAAAGCATAAAACTTAGCCAATTTATCAGTTCTATCATGCATCTGAAGACCAATGTGAGATGGAATCCACAGCATGTGCACTCTGACTCTACTATCCAGAATCCTACCATACCTGTGCCTGGCTTCTGACACGAGCATGCTACAAGTTATACTTGATGAGTTGAGAGCATTTATGGATGACAGAGAATCAGTTACAAGAAGATGGAAGAGGAAACTGTCAAAAGGGCTTGGGAGGGGACAGGAGTGGAAGCGACCTGGGGATGGGCAGTCAATGAAGGAACTTGGGAGGGGGCAGGGGATGAAGATATTGAACAAGGAGGAGGATGAACCTCCACACACGTTACAGAACTAGTCGGAGGTGAAGAACCCGGCAATGAGGATTTTTTGCCGGACTTATGAGAAGACGAGGGGCGCTGAGGTTTAGGTGGTGAACGAGGGTGAGTAGACACAGAACTGTGCGAGTGAGTAGAGGAAGGGGTGTGGACAGTATGGGATGCCGAGGTAGGGACCTCGGACCCAAGAACAGCAAAAGAATTCGAGACAGGGGTAACTGAGGATGAGGTGACCGCAGAGGAAGCCAGGGAAGTTGGGACCCCAGAAGTGGGGCAACGTTTAGCAATGCGAGAATAGGAAATATGGGGAAGTCTCCCTTGAAGGCGTAGATGAGAGACGGCCATAGCATATGAGAAGGCTTCCGCCTCTTTGAGACAACGGATTTCCTGCTCATTCAGGTAAACCTGACAACGGCGAGAGTACGATGGATGCGCCTCATGACAGTTAAGGCAAGAGGGAGGTAATGTACAAGAAGGACTGGCATGGTCGTCGGCACCACAGACTGGGCATTCGGACATGGACCTGCAATATTTCGCTGGATGACCAAAACGCCAGCAGTTTCTACACTGTTGTGGTGTAGGGGTCACCTTTCGAACTTGTATATGTTGACCTGCAATGTAGACCGAAGGTGGGAGTTCACTGCAGTCAAATGTTAAACGAGCTATATTGCAAGGATAACGTCTTCGCTTATTGGCAGGGAGGACAAAAGTGTCAACTTTAAGGATAGGGAGTTCTTGGAGCTCAAGCTGCTCCAAAATGTCATCACCACATGTCTGGAAATTCCGTTGGACAATGGTGTGGGGTAAAATGACAGTACCACTACAAGAATTGAGAGAATGATGCTTGTCAATAGTGATAGGAATAGTATCTATGGTCGTAAGAAGAGAAAGATCGTGAGCTTGGCCAGCATTCTGGACCGTGATGATGCGAGTGCTGCTCTTGAGTGCAAACTGATGTACGAACCACAGCCCGGTTGGTCAGGTACTGACTTTAGGTGCCTGTTCAGTGCCTTCTTGAAGACAGCCAGGGGTCTATTGGTAATCCCCCTAATGTATGCTGAGAGGCAGTTGAACAGTCTTGGGCCCCGGACACTTATGGTGTTGTCTCTCAGTGTACTCGTGGCGCCCCTGCTTTTCATCGGGGGAATGTTGCATCTCCTGCTCAGTCTTTTGCTTTCATAGGGAGTGATTTATGGAGGAAGAATTCTGTTCCACTTTCCCATGGAGATAAGCAGAAATAAACAAGAACAAGAACTAGGAAGAAAAATGGAAGGAAAACCCAAAGGGGTTAGTATATATATGCTTGTACATGCATATATAATAAGTTAATAACTCATTCCAATGAAAAAACTACTTCAGACTTCTTTTTTGGAAAATTATTATTCCTTATATGCATACTGGAACATGTATACGTATAGGGAATTACTAAGCAAAAGATAATGCATTTACTGTAATTATCTGAGAAATAAAGTTACCATACCAAGTATAACTCTTATTAATTAGTTGAGAGCAGGGCTAGATTTAGGGGAGGGGCCCCAGGCCCCCACCAGAAGGGGCCCCCACCAAATAAAAAATATTATAATACACATTATACTAATTACTGAATAGATCGCAAAAAGAGAAAATGTATGGAAGAGTTTGAATTGTGGTGGGATTGTTATGTTGAGTTATCTGATCGCTGGTTTTACATCATCGGTGCAAGCATGTCGTCAGCTGCATGACACGAGGATGACTCACAGCACATCATCATCCTGGGTGTGCAGGTGCTGCAGTATGAATGACTGCTTGATCACAGTCGGTATGTGAACAACAGTGTGGTAGTGAGAACCGGATACGAACGAGCATGAAGCAAGGGCAGCTTATTGTCATGAGCATAGAATCTGACATCCAGCGCTAGTTGGATTTTGATGGAGTCATCAGAAACTTTACTATCAGAAAAGCACGGAATGTACTTGGCTTATAATATTTTATCTGATTGAAGATAACTCCTCATGAGTCTGTACATTACTTTTGAGTTACACCTGCAAATGAACCGAAAGGCTCCTAAAATACACTATAAATCCAAATTACTGCATCATTTCTTTATCTTAACAGGATGGTACGTATATTGAGAGTGGCGAAAGTTTTCCAAGGAGAAACTTAAAAGTCTTCTAACCATTAGAGTGACC
>WNWK01052592.1:0-12134 GCA_009830355.1 Cherax destructor
AAGGAACTGGCTTTGCTGAAGAAACGACTGGCTTACTTGTATGTCTGGCTGTCTGAAAGAGGCTGGCTTAGCTCTCTGGACTGGTGGACCTGAATGCTGTTACTTGTACACAGCAGTGAAGAATTGGATGGATGGCAGGAGACACTGGATGACTGTAGGCTGGCTTAGGCTCTTTCCCATAAACTGGCTTACTTTTTGGCTTAATTGCAAAACCCAGATCAACTCTTCAGAGGTTTACTTGCAATTAGAAGCCAGAAGACTGGAGACACTGCTTCAGAAGAGTCTTGGATGATGTCACCGGATGAGGGAAAGTGAGGTAACGGTTGGTGGTGTGACGCTGGTGGTCTGGGAGACGCTGGAGGCACTCAAACACCGGTTCTTCCTTTTGTCAAATATGCTCAGATTACACAAAATCTACGCCCACAAGCTGCCACCATTTGTGTTGTGGGGGTTCTTTGCATAGATTTGGTAATATAATTAAAGATGAGCTTGGTTGTTGGTAGCGTTTAATGAGGCGTTAGATATATGGGAGCTGAGAGCCCATGCCTATGTCTGCCTACTATGCCTATCCGAGTGGAACTGACTGCTAGGCCGCATGGCACTGGGGCGTTCAAAAGGCAGGCCTATGATTGGCTAATCGAAGGATCACATGGGCAGAGGTTGGTGATCACGTGAACAGCAATGGCTTAGCCGTTAGAAATACGAACCATACATGTGTGAGCGTATTTGATAGGAGTGAATGGAGACAAATGGATTTTAATACTTGACGTGCTGTTGGAGTGTGAGCAAAGTAACATTTATGAAGGGATTCAGGGAAACCGGCAGGCTGGACTTGAGTCCTGGAGATGGGAAGTACAGTGTCTGCACTCTGAAGGAGGGGTGTTAATGTTGCAGTTTTATAACTGTAGTGTAAAGCACCCCTCTGGCAAGACAGTGATGAAGTGAATGATGATGAAAGTTTTTCTTTTTCGGGCCACCCTGCCTTGGTGGGAATCGGCCGATGTGTTAATAAAAAAAAAATGTATTTGAAACAAATGTATATGAAGCAGATAAAATCATAGCAAGGTACAGTGGACCCTCGGTTTTTGTAATGCTCCAAACTCGAACAATGTAAGTGTATTTTTGTAAGTGCTTTTGTAAGTGTATATTTGGGGGTCTAAAAGGACTAGTCTAATTTACATTATTCCTTATGGGAACAAATTCGTTTGGTAACGGCACTTGAACAGCATTCTGGAACGAATAAATCACGAACACCGGGGTGTCCACTATATCAAAGTCAAAGATTTATTTCCACATGATAGAGTGTTTGTATAGAGATGGGTAACATTTGGTTATACATAAAGAAAGCTTATGGTTGTGCAGGGCATTTCGGAGTTGCCGGACCTGGGCCTGCACCTTGACAGCACCCTGAAATTTAACACCCATATCTAACACATAGCAAAAAAAGTATCCAAAACAGTTGGGATCCTCTCCAAGATATGTTACTACGTACCACAATCAGTCCTACTCACACTATACTATTCACTCATCTATCCCTACCTCACCTATGCTATGTGTGCCTGGGGATCAACAGTAGAAACTCACCTAAAGCCAATAACCCAACAAAAAGCCGCAGTAAAAATTATCACACAATCCAATGCTAGACATCACCCCCCTCCCCCTCTCTTCAAAGACCTAAACTTACTCGCTGTAAAGAACATTCACACCTACTACTGTGCATACCTGGAGTATATCTGGAGAGGGTTTCGGGGGTCAGCGCTTCCCCCCTCCCCGGCCCAATCTGAGACCAAGCCTCGTGGTAGATCAGGGTCTGGTCATCCAGGCTGTTACTGCTGGCTGCATTCAAACTGACGTACGAACTGCAGCCTGGCTGGTCAGGTACTGACTTTAGGTGCCTGTCCAGTGCCTTCTTGAAGACACCCAGGGGTCTATTGGTAATCCCTCTTATGTATGCTGGGAGGCAGTTGAACAGTCTTGGGGCCCTGACACTTATTGTGTGGTCTTTCAGTGTACTCGTGGAGCCCTTGCTTTTCATTGGGGAAATGTTGCATCTCTTGCTGAGTCTTTTGCTTTCTTAGGGAGTGATTTTCGTGTGCAAGTTTGGTACAGTAGACCGTCATTTAGCACAGTAGTTACGTTCCTGAAAACGTTGTGTTAGATAATTTTGTGTTAGATAATTAAAAGAACTTATGGGAAAAATAGGGTTACGTTCCTGGGAGTCCCCAAAAAGCCAAACAAGTTTTTTTTAGACCAACAGATGTTACAAAAATAAAAGTGAATATGTAATTGTAGTTCATTATCGTGATGTATTATGTTGTTTTTATTGCTTAAGACTACAAATGTAACAGAAATAATAGTATTTACCTTAAATTGTGGGTGCTGGTGTTTGTGAATAATTGTGAAGAGAGTGGAGAGTTATGCTGTGGCCCTACTGGGCTGAGGTGGATGGTAGAGGTTCTGGAACTGAAGTCGATGGTTGTACTGAGTGTCTAACTTTAAGTCATTCAGTAAGTCAGTCAAGTCATTCAGTAAGTATACAATACAATACAATACAAATTTATTTCTTCGCAATTTTACATAGAAGTGCAAGGAGAGCCACTGACATGCCATGGCATTTAGTCAATCAAGTCAGTCAGTCAAGTCAGTCAGTAAGTCAGTCAAGTCATTCAGTAAGTCAGTCAAGTCATTCAGTAAGTCAGTCAAGTCATTCAGTAAGTCAGTCAAGTCAGTCAGTAAGTCAGTCAGTAAGTCAGTCAAGTCATTCAGTAAGTCAGTCAGTCATTCAGTAAGTCAGTCAGTCAGTCACTCAAACTTTGCAATTCCTAGACTTGAACGCTTAAACCTTTTCTTGTCACTTGCAGAAACACTTGTATGCTTACTGGGTGCCATGATTGCTTGGTAGATTTATCAAAATGCAATGAAAATGAGAAAATGTATGTAAATAAACACAGCGAGCTTCCCGATTATTGTCGTCCTGCACGCGTATGAACCAAACTGAACGCTGGGAGGGATGCGTGGGTGGTGAGGGTGGTGGGGGGATAGCAGTAGGTCTCCCCCACTGACTCAATGGTTTAACCCACCGCGGGCGACTACGCGCTCAAAATTTTCTCCCCTTCCGCGACCGTGTAATATCATTTTTACGTGTTAATATTTGCACCAATAACTCATTACAGTTGTGACCGGGTGTAGACTAGTAAATTGCTCATTACTTTATAATTTGTTCATGATTGCAACCATGTATAAACATAAGTAAGTAAATTTACTTACTTGCATGATTCATTACCTTTGTAACTTGTGAGTTCATTACCTTTGTAACTTGTGAGTTCATTACCTTTGTACCTTGTTCAGCTACCAAAACTTTGGGGTCCAGTCTCTGGACCCATTATATACCTCTGTAATCTGTAAATACCTTTGTAACTTGTCATGATTGTGACCAGATCTACCTGAGTTCATTACCTTTGTAACTTGCTCAGCTATCAAAACTTTGAGGCCCAGTCCCTGGACCCATTATGTACCTCTGTAATCTTTTGACTACCACCCACAGGATGGGTATGGGGTGCATAATAAAGATATTAAACTAACGTCGTGTTAGATAATAATGTGCCACAATTCTTCAATTGTGTAATACCCGTAATGTGCAACATAATCTCGTGCTAAATGACGGTCTACTGTACTAATCCCTCTAGGATTTTCCAAGTGTATATTATCATGTATTTTTCTTGCCTGCATTCCAGGGAATACAAATTAAGGGACTTCAACCATTCCCAGTAATTTAGGTGCTTTATTTTACTTATGTGTGCCGTGAAAGTTCTTTGTACACTCTCCAGGTCAGCAGTTTCGCTTGCCTTGAAGGGGGCAGTTAGTGTACAGCAGTATTCCGGCCTAGAGAGAACAAGCGATCTGAAGAGAATCATCATTGGCTTTGTGTCCCTAGTTTTGAAGGTTTTCATTACCCATCCTATCATTTTTTTGTAGTGGTCTTTGAAGGTGAGATCCTCTGATATTAATCACTCCCAGGTCTTTCACATTACTTTTTCACTCTATTGTATGGTTAGAATTTGTTGTGTACCCTGATACAGTTTTAATTTCCTCAAGTTTTCCATATCTGAGTAGCTGAAATTTCTCTTCATTAAACTTCATATTGTTTTGAGTGGCCCATTTGAAGATTTGGTTGATGTCTGCTTGGAGTCTTGCGGTGTCTTCGATGGAGGACACTGTCTTGGCAATTCGGGTGTCATCAGCAAAGGAAGACATGGAGCTATGGTTTACATCTCTGTCTATGTCAGATACATAAATTCTGATATTAACCCTGAACTAAAACACTTTCTTGATAGTTGCAACAGGACCCATAGACACAGTACCAGACACAAAAATCTCTATGGCATTCCTCGTGTCCGGCTAAATCTCTACAAAAATTTGATGTACTTACATATAAGGGACTAAAATCTGGAACTCCCTGCCTGAAAACTCTAGAAATGAAGGCTCAACCACCATTTTCAAAACTACCGTTAAAAAACATCTTATCTCCCTAACACACCCCATCATCAGCTAACTAAATGAAAACCACCTAATTCTCTTTTTTGTATCATGAACACATCCAAAACTAAATAGACTTTCTCTCATTATCTGTAATTTCCCCTAATTTACACTTACACTCACCCAAATGACTATAAATATAAAATTCCTACTACGTACATAAAGCTATTGCCTAATAAATCTTAAGTTAGTCCTAAGTTTGCCTAAGATACTCTCCCAATATAGGACCTTTAATAGAAACAGTGTATCATGCCAAGACAAAACCATTCCCATTACTGAATTTACCAATTGTACCTCACTATTATAAATCTAATTAATCAATTCAGTTACCTAACTTTTATATCAGTATGGAATAATGAATGTTAAAATGTACTGCTCCATAACATGTGTCAATATAGAGTAAGAATTAGGATTAGTCTGCCCGAAATTCCTAGACATGCTAGTGGCCTTCTTTGTAATTAATTTTAGTGGACCCCCGGAAATCGGACATAATTCATTCCAGAATGCTGTTCTAGTGCCGTCACCGAACGAATTTGTTCCCATAAGGACAAATGTAAATTAGATTAGTCCGTTTCAGATCCCCAAAAATACACTTACAAAAGCACTTACAAAAATACACTTGCATAATTGTTCGAGTTGGGAGCAGTACGATTTCCGGGGGTCCACTGATCACTGAAGAAGGCACCTCCTTCACTTTACTAGGAACTTTCTTGGGAGCCATGGTTACTTATTTCGCAGTTGTACTGACAAAAAACAATGGAAAACAAGTGAAATGTTTGGACGAATGAGCAGAAGCTTCCTCACGTACCGAGACACAAGCAAACTGAAGTGCAAGTGGCCCCAGCCGGCGGACGGATGCGTCCCATACTGCCGATAACCGAAAAAATGGCCGATAACTGGGAGCCAAAAAACCGCCCTATAACCGAGTTGGCCGATAACAGGAACGGCCGATAACCGAGGGTCCACTGTATACAGTGGTCCCTCGGTTTTCGTGCATCTCCAAACTCAAACATTTATGTAAGTGTATTTTCGTAAGTGCTGTTGCAAGTGTATTTTTGGGGGTCTGAAATAGACTAACCTACGTGACATTATTTCTTAAGGAAGTAAATTCGTTCGGTAATGGCACTTGAGCAGCATTCTGGAATGAATTTTCGCGAAAACCAGGGACCACTGTTTATTGAAATAAACAGAATAGAGGAAATAAGCTCTAATATACATTATTTAGGTACAAATACTGGTCAGAGAGCCCATCATAAGTCCGAGGAGTCAGTAAACGAGTATGTTGCTAAGTGAGGAGAGGCTGTACATTGCTAAGTGAGGAGAGGCTGTACATCACTAAGTGAGGAGAGGCTGTACATTGCTAAGTGAGGAGAGGCTGTACATCACTAAGTGAGGAGAGGCTGTACATTGCTAAGTGAGGAGAGGCTGCACATCGCTAAGTGAGGAGATGCTGTATTGTTAATTCTGATTCAATTGCACACGGTTATGCATAGTAAACTCGTATAACCAAGCCTAATCTCAAAAATTGGAAAAAAGTTAATAAATTAAATAGCCTCTGGATTTCAAGTTTGCAGAAAACTTTACGATTGTGTCTGACAGACACTGTATACACTAGTTGTGATACAATATTGATGTCAAAATATACTATTATCAGTTCATTATGCATAAGCCATTATGATGTAAATTGATGATTTGCTTGTTGAAGAGGTCTAAAATTCATGCTTGGCATTTCATTTTTTTGGAATTCCAGTATATCAAATTGCTGCTCTGGTGTCACTTAAGAGGACTGCTTGCCACATACTACACCTGAGGTCACTCAGTTAACTGATTCCAATAGACGGTTTAACCGAGCTGCTCCATGAACAATAGAAACCATCAGGGGGGTGTCACGTGTGCATTGTGACACTCCCCTGGATTTTCTACAATAAGGTGGGGTTAAAAAAAAAGTGATTTTGTTTAAAGTTGGAAAAATGTTATTGTAAGAATTCATTTTCTGATGATTTTTATTATGTTATTGGAAAGACACACAATGATCTTTAATAAGGACTGTCAGAAATAGAAAAAAATATTACACTGTTTTCTAGTAAAATAGGAAATACTGTACATCTAAACTTTTTTTATGAGTATACCAGGTAAAATGTATGGTAGGGTTATTATTGAAAAAAATGGGGGTAAAACAGAAAGCAAGATCACAGATGAACAAGGAGGCTTTAGGAAGGGTAGGGGATGTGTAGATCAAATGTTTACATTGAAGCACATAAGTGAACAATACTTAGATGAAGGTAGGGAAGTTTTCGTTGCTTTTATAGATTTAGAAAAGGCTTATGATAGGGTGTATAAAGGAGCAATGTGGCAGATGTTGCAAGTACAGTGGTACCCCGACTTACGATGGTCCCCAAACACACCCTTTTATGTAAGTTGATTTTTTTAAATGCTTTTGTAAGTGTAATTTTGGGGGTCTAAAAGGACTAGTCTATTTTACATCATTTCTTATGGAGATAAATTCGTTTGGTAATGGCACTTGAACAGCATTCTGGAATGAAAAAATATCGTAAGTTGGGGTACCACTGTATATGGAATAGGTAGTAAGTTACTAAATGCTGTGAAGAGTTTTTATGAGGATAGTGAAGCTCAGGTTAGGGTGTGTAGGAGAGAGGGAGATTACGTTCCAGTAAAAGTAGGCCTTAGACAGGGATGCATGATGTCACCATGGTTGTTTAACATTCATAGATGAGGTTGTAAAACAAGTAAAGGAGGTTTTGTGTTCAAGGGGCTTGGACATACAGCAGGCAAGTGTGAGCATGTTAGATAGGAATGGAGACAAATGTCTTTTGGGATTTTACAAGTGTGAGTAGAGTAATGTTTTGTGAAGAGATTCGGGAAAAGTGGCTAGCCTGACTTGAGTCCTGGAGGTGGGAAGTTAGTGTTTAGAGTGACATTAAACTGTCGTATCTGTGTGCTTCTGGGAAGACAGTGATAGTGTGAATGATGATGAAAGTGCTTCTTTTTTGGGTCATCCTTCCTCGGTGGGAGATGGCCATTGTGTTAAAAAAAATTATCTACTGTGTGAAGGAAAAAAGTGTCAAGTTGGGATTAAAAAAGAGGCATTTATTTAAGGTACAAGTTGACCATCGCTAATCCGGCATTATTGGGACCTGTAAGGTACTGGATTAGTGATTGTGCTGGATCACAGAGTGGTTAGGTTAGAATATACTTAACCCAACAGCTAACCACTTCATCCTACCTTTAAAATACCCCCTAAATCAATATAAGTTGGTTAATGAAGTTAACCAACGACTTAAACAAGAAAGTTCATCACTGCTGCTTCCAAAGTGAAGAGCTGAAATTTACAACTAAGCACATTTACATGTCTTGAGGTGAAGGGCTGTCAGGATTGTCATCTTCTTCGTCTTGGAAGGTGACTGAGATATCAGGAACTGATGATGATTGTGGCATCACATCTAGGTGAGTACATGTTGGTGTGGCAAAATTTGAAATTATGCTAGCCAAAATTAGTGCCGGATTAGTAATGGAACCAGAATAGTGACTGCTGGATCAGTGATGGCCAACATGTCTTACTATTATTACACATCTTCCTTAATTACAATGAAGGTATTTTATAATGCAAAAATTTATATTATAATGTAAATTTTCTGTAAGTTACATTACATAGATACTGTAGCGTAAAAGGATTACTGTAGTGCTGAAGTAAAGTTGAAACAAAAAAATTTACAATTTTGAAAATCTTTGAAAGCAAGCTTGCTTCTGTAGTGTGTATGTACACTGGCACACCTTAGTCATCTCTTAAATAACAAAAAAAGGCACAATACCATGACTGGAACAATACACACACAACCCGCACATAGAAGAGAGGAGCTTACGACGACGTTTCGGTCCGACTTGGACCATTTACAAAGTCACACTAACACAAAGAACAGGTAGAAGGGGTATTTATAGGCCAGCAGACAGGGGAGGGCACAAGAAAGTGGTGGAGGAGTAATAGTGGAAGTAGTAGTGGTAGTGGAAGTAGTAGTAGTAGTGGAGTCAGTCAATTCTAGGAAAGAGGAGCACTGCAATAAAGCTGGCGGCCCGCATAGGGTAAGGACAAGAACACCCGTGACTTAACCTGATTCCTTCCCCTTATATCTCTTCCCCCTTCTCCTCTTTCTTCTTTCTCATCTGTATTTCTCCTTGTATTTGTCCTATTTTATTAATAATTTTTCCCCTCTGTGTTCTTGTCCTTACCCCATCGGCCGGATTTCGCCCATTTTTAGCCCATTTTGGAAATTCAAAAGTTCAGTCTACAAAAATTTTAGCCATTTCCTAGAACTCCCTTTTTCTATTGAAGTACAAAAACCGTTTTTTTACCAATTTAAATACCCAAAAAATGGCGAAAAAGGCAATTTGGGAATTTCACACAAATTTCAAAGATGCCAATTTCAAAATAGGGGCCAGAAAAAAAAAGGCAGACATTCCTGGTACAAAATAACATCTTTCTGTTCCCTTTGTCACGCTCCCCGGCCCCCCTTTCATTATTTTCTTTTCATTTTAAATTTTTTTTTCTCACAAAAAAAAAAAAAGATTTACTTTAAAGTATACAAATGATCATTTAAAAAAAGGTATAATAATATCAGAGACTTGGGGCAAAAAATTAGACTGTCAAATGACATATTATACCATTACTCACCACTTTACTGCCTGTCAACCTGTCAACACAAAAGGGGTCCCATGTTTTTTCCCCCCAACCTCCTTCCTTTCCTTCCTACCTACCTTCCTTTCTTCCTTCTTTCTTTCCCCTTTTTTCCCCCCCGCACCCACTCGCCTGTAACCACAAACGTCTGCTGAACACTCTAACACTACATTTTTAAATCTACCCCATACATCTTCACCCCATTGCCTACACTCTCACTAGCCCATCTATCCTCCAATAGTTGTTTATATCTTACCCTAACTGCCTCCTCTTTTAGTTTTAAACCTTCACCTCTCTCTTACTTACTGCTTCTATTTTCCTTGTATCCCATCTACATTTTACCCCCACTGTAGGTATAACTAAAAAGTGATCTGATATATCTGTGGCCCCTCTATAAACATGTACATCCTGAAGTCTACCAACAGTCTTTTATCCACCAATACGTAGTCCAACAAACTACTGTCATTACGCCCTACATCATATCTTGTATACTTATTTACCCTCTTTTTTTAAAAAATATGTATTACCTATAACTAAACCCTTTCTATACAAAGTTCAGTCAAAGGGCTCCCATTATCATTTACACCGGGCACCCCAAACTTACCTACCACACCCTCTCTACATGTTTCTCCTACTTTAGCATTTAGGTCCCCTACCACAATTACGCTCTCACTTGGTTCAAAAGTTCCTATACATTCGCTTAACATCTCCCAAAATTTTTCTCTCTCCTCTCTTCTCCAGGTATACCCATTATGACCCACTTTTCGCATCCGACCCTTATTTTAATCCACATAATCCTTGAATTTACACATTTATATTCCTTCTTCTCCTTCCATAACTGATCCTTCAACATTATTGCTACCCTTCCTTACCCTCTAACTCTCTCAGATACTCTGACTTAATCTCATTATTTCCCCCCACTGAAACTCGCCTACCCCCTTCAGTTTTGTTTCGCTTAGGGCCAGGACATCCAACTTCTTTTCATTCATAACATCAGCAGTCATCTTTCTTATCATCTGCACTATATCCACACACATTCAAACAACCCAGTTTTTAAAGTTTTTCTTCTCTTTTTTAGTAAATGTGTACAGGAGAAGGGGGTTTCTAGCCCATTGCTCCCGGGCCTTTAGTTGCCTCATACGACACGCATGGCTTACGGAGGAAAGATTCTTTTTCCCCTTCCCCCTGGACAATAGAGAAAATAAAAGAACAAGAGCTATTAAGAAAAAAAAGAAAAACCTAGATGTGTGTATGTATATACTATATGCATGTGCATGCCTGTGTAGTGTGACCTAAAGTGAAGAGAAGTAGCTGATATACCTGTTATCCAACGTGTTTATGAGACAGAAAAAGACACTAGCAATCCTACCATCATGTAAAACAGTTTCAGGTTTCTGTTTCACAGTCACCTGGCAGGACAGTATTTCCCCCCTGGAGGGTTCTGTCTACCAACCATACATTTGAAAACGATATTGACGATGATGGATTTGTTTACTCTTGAAAATCAGCAAAATCAAACATTTCGCTACTTTGAGCTCTTTTGGTATTTTCAGTAAAAATCACATGAAAATACACCCAAAGTTGGTTTTAACCCAAAAAACACAGTCACTTTTTTTTCCCTTTTCCCTGCATGCTTCAGGATTTACTTTATATGGTACATACCACATATTAGATGCATTCTTTATCTGGGCCCCAAATTTACCATCAAGCTTTCTGGGACTGGCTCATGGCGAATCTACGGTTTGGACCCCGGGGGAAAGGCAGATCAGGGCCTGCCCCTAAAGGGTTTAAAGATTTGCCAAAAATGGGACGGGTATGTTTTTATTGAACATTTGAGACACCCAACAGCTTTGGAGTGATATTTCCAAAAATTTTTGCCCACCCATTTTGCACATGCCCAATCACTGAGGAAGGCACTTTCCCCCCCTCTTTCCTCCTCCTGAAGCAATTTCAGCAGTCTGTGTTCCCGTTGGGGCTTTGGGTCTTATGGGTTACTTTCCCTGGGTCGTTTCCCAAAATCTTACATCCTGGGCCCCCACATCCAACTCCATGGACTTCTTTCTTTAATTCTTTGTGTTTCTCGCCTCTTTATCAAAGGGCTCCGAACTTTTTTGGCCCCATGGTGGCTTTTTTAGCATCGACTAATAAAAACCAAAAAACAATGGGTTATTATGAAAAGTTTGATGAATGCGGGTGATGCTATTTAAAAAACAAAGGCAGACTGAGCCCGAAGCATGGGGTGCTTTTGGGGCTTTTTCACTCCCCCTTTTTGTACATTGGGGTTGATAAAAAAAGGAGAGGGTTGTTTAAGGGTTTTACTAAAAAAATTAAAAGGGATTACTTTTGCTTTATTCTGTTAGTGGGTTGGGGTTTTAAAGGGCTTGCCCAGTGGGGCCAGGCCCCACCCGGGGTTTTTCCCTTTTTAAAAAACAAAGAACATAAGAAAGGAGGAACACTGCAGAGGCCCCGTTCAACAAAGTCCTTCCCAATCCTCCACTAACAGAATATTTCTCAACCCCAATTTTCAAGCACCAAAAAATAAACTTTGATAATTATATTTTTCTCATTTCAATCCATCAAACCAACCCCCTCACTCATGAATTTATCTAACCTAAATTTGAAAATACCCAAGGTCCCAGCTTAATAACCCTACAGGCAGACTGTTCCACTCACCCAAAACCCATTTCCAAACCAGTACTTTCCCATATCCTTTTTAAATCTAAACTTATCAAATTGAATCCATTATTGCTGGTTCTCTCTTGGAGAGATATCCCCAAGTCCTTATTTATATCCCCTTTGTTAAACCCATTTTCCCCTTTTATACCTCGAAAGCTCCCTACACGCTTCAATGAATTAATTTTAAGGGGCTTCAATTCTGTAATATGGAGCCAGAATGAGCCCTTTCAAT
>WNWK01052593.1:0-12134 GCA_009830355.1 Cherax destructor
ACTACTACTGCTGCTACTACTACTATCATGCTGCTGCTCTCCCTCCCTCCATTCTTCTAGTCTTCCTTGTCTCTTGCTCTCTCAGTTGTGATTTGACAATGATCCAAACAGGATCGAAACATCACGCTAAAGTTCCTCTAAGTGCTGGATCTGGTAAACTTATATACCTTAGTATAGAAATAACACATTTCAAAGAGTATTTAGAATATAATATTTAAGATCACAGTACAAGTACCCAAACTAATATAGAACAAATTATAGAATAACAAAACTTTATACGTACATAACCTCTGTTTGCGTTGACACATTTCAAAGAAGACTAAAGCAAGTTCAAGAATTTGAAGCAGAAATTAATCTCTTTGGTGGAAAATGACAAACAATAATGCTACCGTCAGATGGATAAGAGAAGTAATCTTACAACCATCCCCACATTTCCTTTATTAACAATATCATTAGTAGCTGGAGAAGTATATGGTAGTGGTAGTAGAGACGACCACTAACGAGTGAAACTCGTGGTAGTAGACGACCACTAACGAGTGAAACTCGTGGTAGTAGACGACCACTAACGAGTGAAACTCGTGGTAGTAGAGACGACCACTAACGAGTGAAACTCGTGGTAGTAGACGACCACTAACGAGTGAAACTCGTGGTAGTAGAGACGACCACTAACGAGTGAAACTCGTGGTAGTAGAGACGACCACTAACGAGTGAAACTCGTGGTAGTAGAGACGACCACTAACGAGTGAAACTCGTGGTAGTAGAGACGACCACTAACGAGTGAAACTCGTGGTAGTAGAGACGACCACTAACGAGTGAAACTCGTGGTAGTAGACGACCACTAACGAGTGAAACTCGTGGTAGTAAGACGACCACTAACGAGTGAAACTCGTGGTAGTAGAGACGACCACTAACGAGTGAAACTCGTGGTAGTAGAGACGACCACTAACGAGTGAAACTCGTGGTAGTAGAGACGACCACTAACGAGTGAAACTCGTGGTAGTAGAGACGACCACTAACGAGTGAAACTCGTGGTAGTAGACGACCACTAACGAGTGAAACTCGTGGTAGTAGAGACGACCACTAACGAGTGAAACTCGTGGTAGTAGAGACGACCACTAACGAGTGAAACTCGTGGTAGTAGAGACGACCACTAACGAGTGAAACTCGTGGTAGTAGAGACGACCACTAACGAGTGAAACTCGTGGTAGTAGAGACGACCACTAACGAGTGAAACTCGTGGTAGTAGAGACGACCACTAACGAGTGAAACTCGTGGTAGTAGACGACCACTAACGAGTGAAACTCGTGGTAGTAGAGACGACCACTAACGAGTGAAACTCGTGGTAGTAGAGACGACCACTAACGAGTGAAACTCGTGGTAGTAGAGACGACCACTAACGAGTGAAACTCGTGGTAGTAGAGACGACCACTAACGAGTGAAACTCGTGGTAGTAGACGACCACTAACGAGTGAAACTCGTGGTAGTAGAGACGACCACTAACGAGTGAAACTCGTGGTAGTAGAGACGACCACTAACGAGTGAAACTCGTGGTAGTAGAGACGACCACTAACGAGTGAAACTCGTGATAGTAGAGACGACCACTAACGAATGAAACTCGTGGTAGTAGAGACGACCACTAACGAGTGAAACTCGTGGTAGTAGAGACGACCACTAACGAGGGAAACTCGTGGTAGTAGACGACCACTAACGAGTGAAACTCGTGGTAGTAGAGACGACCACTAACGAGTGAAACTCGTGGTAGTAGAGACGACCACTAACGAGTGAAACTCGTGGTAGTAGAGACGACCACTAACGAGTGAAATTCGTGGTAGTAGAGACGACCACTAACGAGTGAAACTCGTGGTAGTAGAGACGACCACTAACGAGTGAAACTCGTGGTAGTAGAGACGACCACTAACGAGTGAAACTCGTGGTAGTAGAGACGACCACTAACGAGTGAAACTCGTGGTAGTAGAGACGACCACTAACGAGTGAAACTCGTGGTAGTAGAGACGACCACTAACGAGTGAAACTCGTGGTAGTAGACGACCACTAACGAGTGAAACTCGTGGTAGTAGAGACGACCACTCTAACGAGTGAAACTCGTGGTAGTAGAGACGACCACTCTAACGAGTGAAACTCGTGGTAGTAGAGACGACCACTAACGATATATTGGTACTCCAGGAGTGTGTTGCATCGGGCTGCTGGAGAGAAGAACCTACTACCACAACCACAATACCTGAAGAAAACCATATATTTTATTCTATAAGTGGAAGCCATTTGTTGTAGTCTCTGAGGAAAAACACTTTCCCCGCTCTCAAACATACTAAGATTTTCTTGAATTATACCTGTTGCTTTGTGCTAATCCATGGTGTACGTGTACAAGTCATGATGTGTCATGTATGTGTTATTAGTGTTGTAGGTTCTCTAAGCATGTCTTGTGGTAACCTCCAAGGGTCCATCACCAGGTACAATATTTACCTCCAGGAGGTACCACGTATTTTCACAAAACAGTCGCCAGGGAAGTTATTGGCTGCACAGGACTATGCGAAGTGTTGAAGGGTCTGATATGTTGATTGGAAGACGAGTCTCCTCTCTGGGGTTTCCGCGATTCGTTAATTATCACGGCTCCATATATAAATACAATCCATCAAAAACTGTCTTCTAGTCTCTCTATACTAAGTGTTGTTCTGTTTACATATTTGCCCATACAAGGAGATACTGAAGGTTTTATAGCAGCGATTCTGAAGGGTGGGAGAGCAAGCAGACACCAGCATCCCCTTAATCACTTGATGCCTTTCATGAGCTATTCTACTCCCAGAGCCAACTCTTGGGCCAGGCTCGTCTGGCGCTTGCCTGATCAACCGTGTGTGTGTGTATGTGTGTGTGTGTGTGTGTGTGTATGTGTGTGTATGTGTGTGTGTGTGTGTGTGTGTGTGTGTGTGTATATGTGTGTGTGTGTGTATGTGTGTGTGTGTGTGTGTGTTGTGTGTGTGTGTGTGTATGTGTGCGTGTGTGTGTGTGTGTGTGTGTATGTGTGTGTGTGTGTGTGTGTGTGTGTGTGTGTGTGTGTGTGTGTGTGTGTGTGTGTGTGTGTTGCTTTAGGAGAATAAAATTTCACACAACTTTTTACAGAAACGGTCAAACCTGCGGCAACAAACTTACATTTCACTCTCCAACGTCATCGAATTATGTGGCAGCTTTTGTGAAGGTTTGAATCTTAGCCACTCAGTGATTTGAAAGATATTTCAGTCATTCCAGGATAGTGTTAATGATTTCAATAATTTTGGTTATAGGACATGTTAACATGCTAATTGTTCCATGAATATGGTTCTCTTTACCTTAGAAAAACACTGAAAGTTTGAAGCCGATTGAATGAGGCGTTCTTGAGTTATGAGAGAATTAATTTATAACATTTGGACAAAGAAGAAAAATTAAAGAAAAAATCCGGCAACTTCTTAAAGATCCTCCTTACGAGATACCTAAAAATAATTCATGTTAAAGCCTCCCTTCAGGGTTACCTAATAAACTGGACACATAGTTCAGTTTAATCTGTTTTAGTTATAGGTCGCTTTGCATCCGCCGGTACTGATGTTATTTGACAGAAGTGAGAGACAATAATTCCACAACATGTCACTGAGGCACAACCTGACCTGACCCACTGACAACAACTTCATTCTCTACCACAAATAATATTTCTTTAAGGTAACGACCTGATAAATTCGGTCACCTCTACAACAGCTTAATTATGGACGGCAAAAATCAACACTTGTATTAGATAAAGCAAAGTAGACGCTGCAAATTATCTTACGAAAGATAGAGTTGCTAGAAAAAAATATTAAATATGTCTCACTTTATTCACATCTTGACTTCTGTGACATCTTGCATATTATAACTTGGCTGGCAGGTCTTCTTAATGTTTTGTACATTCAGCTTTTATTTCCAGTGTTTTACTCTATTGTTATTGTATGTTGTTGTACGATACTTGAGTGTTTCTGTTCTGTTCTATGTTACTGTATTGTTCTTATGTTTTACGGTACAGTTCTCTTGTGTTGTTGTATTGTTCTCTGAGTTAATGTATTACTGTACTAGTTTGTCATTTTACTGTATTGTCTTGTGTAGCCACATTTATGTTATTGTACTTATGCGTCACTGTATTGTTAAATTATATTCCGGTACTGTTCTTACCTGTTTGAATATTGTTCTGTGTTACTGTATTGTTTTGTGTTACTGTATTGTTCTGTGTTACTGTATTGTTCTGTGCTACTGTATTGTTCTGTGTTACTGTATTGTTCTGTTACTGTATTGTTCTGTTACTGTATTGTTCTGTGTTACTGTATTGTTCTGTGTTACTATATTTTTTTGTGTTACTGAATTGTTCTGTTACTGTATTGTTCTGTGTTACTGTATTGTTCTGTGTTATTGTATTGTTCTGTGTTACTGTATTGTTCTGTTACTGTATTGTTCTGATTTTGTATTGTTCTGTGTTATGTATTGTTCTGTGTTACTGTATTGTTCTGTTACTGTATTGTTTTGTGTTACTGTATTGTTCTGTGTTACTGTATTGTTATGTGTTACTGTATTGTTCTGTGTTACTGTATTGTTCTGTTACTGTATTGTTCTGTTACTCTATTGTTCTGTTACTGTATTGTTCTGTTACTGTATTGTTCTGTGTTACTGTATTGTTGTGTGTTACTCTATTGTTCTGTGTTATTGTATTGTTCTGTGTTACTGTATTGTTCTGTGTTATTGTATTGTTCTGTGTTATTGTATTGTTCTGTGTTATTGTATTGTTCTGTGTTATTGTATTGTTCTGTGTTACTGTATTGTTCTGTGTTACTCTATTGTTCTGTGTTATTGTATTGTTCTGTGTTACTGTATTGTTTTGTGTTATTGCATTGTTCTGCGTTATTGTATTGTTCTGTGTTATTGTATTTTTCTGTCTTACTGTATTGTTCTGTGTTATTGTATTGTTCTGTGTTATTGTATTGTTCTGTGTTATTGTATTGTTCTGTGTTATTGTATTGTTCTGTGTTACTGTATTGTTCTGTGTTATTGTATTGTTCTGTGTGATATTATTGTTCTGTGTTATTGTATTGTTCTGTGTTACTGTATTGTTCTGTGTTATTGTATTGTTCTGTGTTATTGTATTGTTCTGTGTTATTGTATTGTTCTGTGTTATTGTATTGTTCTGTGTTACTGTATTGTTCTGTGTTATTGTATTGTTCTGTGTTATTGTATTGTTCTGTGTTATTGTATTGTTCTGTGTTACTGTATTGTTCTGTGTTATTGTATTGTTCTGTGTTATTGTATTGTTCTGTGTTATTGTATTGTTCTGTTTTATTGTATTGTTCTGTGTTACTGTATTGTTCTGTGTTATTGTATTTTTCTGTGTTATTGTATTGGTCTGTGTTATTGTATTGTTCTGTGTTACTGTATTGTTCTGTGTTACTGTATTGTTCTGTGTTATTGTATTGTTCTGTGTTACTGTATTGTTCTGTGTTACTGTATTGTTCTGTGTTACTGTATTGTTCTGTGTTATTGTATTGTTCTGTGTTACTGTATTGTTCTGTGTTATTGTATTGTTCTGTGTAACTATACTGTCTTTGTGGTTTACGATGTTCTTTTTTATTTGTCACTGAACTGTTCTTGCTTGTCACTTTAATTTTCTTGCAAGTTACCATTCATGTATGATGACATAGTGTTCTTTTATATTGTATTTTCCTATGACATCTTCCACGATAGTTTCTCCCATATTGTCATTCAGGTTTTCCAGAACAATTAAGTCGACTCAAAATTCCCAAAACATTCACTTAATTCTCATCATTCAAGTCGCAGCCCAACCTTGGTGGAGGTAGGGTGTGCTTTCTGGGTCTCCTGGTGGCAGTATCATACAACAGTGTTGCCCGCAACATGACTGCTAGTTACAGGCGACGTGTAAATACCGTTTGCATTGAGCTTTTGCAGGGAGCTGTATACCCTAGTACGGCTGATGTGCTGCTGCCCTTGATAATTAGGGACACTTATGGGATCCCGATAGCTGATCTGTATGGGGTTTCCCTTAATGGTGCCATGAGGATCTTTGTCAAGTTTTCCAGCACTGGTGCTTATGAGGCAATTGTGGATGCATATCAGGAACGGAGAATTGTGGTTCAAACTGGCTTGGAGGTACGTCTACGAGATGTACCAATGCATTATTCTTGGATACGGGTTAGGAATACTCCGTTTGAGGCTGATGAAGTGGATGTGCGGAAGGTTTTTGGACAGTTTGGAGTTATTCACGCTGCTACTGTGGGGCATTGGGCCCAGGGTGTGTATGCAGGACTGCCGGAGGGCTCTTTTGTCCTTAAAATGACTCTGCGACGGCAGATTCCATCGTATGTCTTCATGGAAGAATTTAAAACCCAGGTGTATGTTACGTATCCTGGGCAGATACGCACCTGTCGGCTCTGTGGGTCCCCAGGACATATGGCAGTGATGTGTGAGAAACGACGGGACCTGCCGCGTCGAGCATCGGATGATCAGACAGCTGCTGCTGATCAGGCGGCGCAGGAGGGCGTGGTACAGCAAGTGGAGCCAGATGTGTCAGAAGCTGCAGGAGTTGAGGCGAGCACTGGGAAATGGAGCGACGAAGTACCTGAGGAAGTGCTCGTGCAGACTTTATCTATGGATATGAAGGCCCCGACTCAGGAGTCGGCGCTGAATAATTCTGAAGGGGATGTTGTTGGCGAGGAGGTGGGATTGGTGGATCCTACTTTCGAGGACCTTCACAGGATGCTCGATAGTCCAATGATGGTTGGCATGTTGCCTGCGGAGGTGGTGCCTTAGGCGGATGAGTTACGACTTGGATGTGTTGATGGTGTTGAGGTCAATGAGCTTTCCAAGGTTTCGCATGTTGTAATGGAGGTCGAGGTGCATCAGGCTGAAGGGGATGATGTAATGGTTTGCACGGGTGTATCCCGTAAGCGGCCTAGGGAGGTAGCTGGTGATGATGTTTTAGCGCCTGGTCAGAGGTCTGGTAAAAAGGCCTGGGCAGACGTGGCGAAGGGGGGGAAGGGGGCATTGTTAGGTCGGAATGGAGGGTTAGGAAAAGGTAGTAGTGCAAGTGGAAGTTCTGTCCTGCCGGGAGGGCATAGGGTGCAGAAGCAGAGAGGAAAAACCCCTTTATAGTTTTTAAGTTTCTGAATATGAATGTTAATGGCCTCCGTGCGGAGGTCAAGAAGAGATGGGTTGAAGTGACTTTGCGACGACTAGGTGTTGATGTATGCTGCCTTCAGGAGCATACTTGAGTCTGAATGGTTTTGTCACGTATATGGGAAGTGCAATGAATTTCAAAGGGGGGGTTACTGTTGGGGTCAGGGAAACCAGCCCTTTTACGTTAAAGTCTTGGGAGAGGGGGGGGAGGGCAGGATTGTTCGAGTTGATGGGGTTTGGGGGGATATTCAGGTATGTTTTATCGGGGTTTACATGCCTGCTGCAAATAGTCGTCGTGTTAAGGAAGATTTTGTTCGTAATGAGTTGGTTTATTTTCTGAGAGGATTACCGATGATAACTGTTGTTGCTGGTGACTGGAATTGTGTAATCCGTAAGAAGGATGTAGAGCCCAGAGGAGCGGGATGTTTATTGGGTGTGTTGAGGGATGTTTTGGGTGCGATAGGAGTGGGGGATGTGATCCGGGGTGGGGAAGTTTTGTAGAACATACTTTTGTCAGGAGAGGTTATGCTGCTAGATTAGATAGAATATATGTGACAGGGGATGTGAGGGTGGAGAATGTGACTTGTGTGGATGTGGGATTTTCGGATCACAGGGGCGTTTTGGCTTGTTTATCATGGGAAGGTGCAGTACGTATGTATTCTAGTTATTGGAAGCTAAACACTAGATTGTTGCAAAGTCCAGATCATTGTGGGGTTTTTGCGAAGTGGTGGGGGAGGGTATGGGAGGAGGATCGGGGTGTTGAGGACATTGTTGGGTGGTGGAATGGGAGAGGTAAAGTTGCGATTCGTGATTTTTATACAAGAATGGGGAGGGAAGAGGTGCGATTGAAGCATGGCATGCAAAAGTATTTGGAGGGAATTTGAGGGCATGCTATGGAGGGGAGGGGTGGGTATCCGCAGGAGGAGATTGCAGCCTTACACGAACGGTTGCGGGAGATTCAGGAGGAAGCGTTTCATGCCATTCGAATACGGGTGGGGTTGGATGATGTACTGTGGGGAGATAAGGCCTCAGCGTATGTGTTGCGAAAATTTAGGTGGCGTAGGAGAGATATGACAATTATGTCTATGAAAGTCGATAGAGAGTTAGGTGGGTACCGGATGGGACAGCTGTTGCGGACGACGGAGGGTATCAGTGGATATGCGGATGTTTGGTTCCAGGAGAAGTTATGTAAGGTGGACTACGATCGGGTAGTGCGTGGAATGGTCCTAGAGGGTATTGTCTCAAGAATTAGTGATGAGGATCGTATGGGCATGGAGGGGATGATCACTGAGGAGGAGGTGTTGAAGGCGATACAGGGTCAGAGGTTAGGGAAATCGCCAGGAATAGATGGGATCCCTGGTGATTTTTATGTTGCTCATTGGGAGGTCTTGAGGGAGATGCTAGTTCGGGTCTTTAATAGCATGAAATCTGGGGGCGATATGGGGGAAGATCAACGTACTGGGATTGTGGTGCTTGTACCCAAGAGAAAGCATAGTGAGTCTTTGGGAGCGTATCGTGCAATAACGTTGCTTTGTTCTGACTACAAGATTTTTGCGCGAGTGTTGGCGAATCGGATGAAGGTAGTTTTATGTCACATACTAGAGGGTGGGCAGTATGGTGTTCCCGGACGTAGTATGCGGGCGGGGCATAGGAGAATTAGGAGTTTTGTGGAGGGTCGAAAAGGGGGGGAGTCGTAGGGCTGGACTGGGAAACAGCTTATGATCGTGTCAACAGGGATGTATTGCAGGAAATACTTAGAAGACAGGGGTTTGGTGATGAAATAGTGGGATGGGTAAGGACATTGTATGCAGGGGTTCAGGTGCGAGTGCAGGTAAATGGGCGGGTGGGGGTAATGGTGGGTATGGAGCGGGGGCTGCGACAGGGGTGTCCCCTGTTGCAGCTCCTGTTTGCATGCTTGCAGAACCCCTTTTATCGGTTGGTGTCTGAGGGTGTCCGGGAAGCGGGTGAGGACAGTGATTGGGCACCAGGGATCATTGGGTATGTTGATGATACATCCATTTTGGTAGGAAGTGAGGAGGGGTTGAGTGTTATCAATAGGATGATAGAAGTTTTTGGGTCAGCTTCTGGCATGAGGGTTAATAGGGAAAAATCACATTTATTGGAGGTGGGGTCTTGGGCAGGGGTAACGTTGGGGCATAGGTATGGGTGGGTCACTGTAAATAGACTTAAGATTTGTGGGGTAACCTTTTGCAATGAAGCTAGGGTAGCACGTGAAATTAATTCCTCTTCGGTTGTGGAAGGGGCTTTGAGTAGGATGGCGGGTTGTAGAGCGGGGGATTTTACATAATTGCAACGAGCGGTGGTTATTAATACGTTGGTGTATAGCAAACTTTGGCATGTGGCCGCGGTGTATCCTCTCATGGAGAGGGATGTACTGCGGCTGCAGGCTAGAGTCTTGCGATTCATTTGGGGTTTTGGTAAGCACTGGTTAAAGAAGGAGGTGGTGATGACAAGGGTGGCATTAGGGGGCTTGGGGTTGATACCTTTGGGTAGGAGGTTGCAGGGTTTTTTCGTTAAGCAGGAATTTGTGGTGAGGGGAGGGGTGCGTGGCGCAAAGGTAGATAGGATAATGAGGGAGTTAAGGAGGTGGTGGAGTGGGCGGGAACTGCTGAGATGTGAGGCGATATTGCGAGTTCTGTTAGTGGTGCGTGAGCCGGGTGGGATTAAGGTTAGTAAGCTGGATAGGGTAGGGATGGAAGAGGGGGCAGTATTGGGTGAGGAAACTTTCCCAATGTACGATTGGCAAAAGGTGTGTTTTTTTTTTAGGAGATTACGGTTGCCATCTAGGGTACGTGAGACTGGGTTTCGGTTTTTGCATGGCATCTTGGCCTCTAAAGCTCTCTTGTTTGTAATGAGTTTGGCGAGGGAGGGTAGCTGTATCAGATGTGGGATGCCTGATACAGCGTATCATGCTGTGTATTTTTGCGGGTGCCTGGGAAGGGTTAGGGAATGGTTTGGCCAAGTTCTTCGTATGGTGGGGAGGGGGTGTTATGACCTTGCGGGCTTTAAGCTTAGATGTGGGGGGTTGTACAGACGATGTTCGACGTGCGGTCATGTATCTTGTTTTAGATTTTTTGCATGTGTCGTGGGGTATGAGGGAGGTTAGGAGTGAGGTACGGATAAGGGCTCTGGCGGGCCGTTTTATAGAACAAGGTGTAGAAATCAGTGTTTGTATGGGAGGGCGTGGTCGCGTTTTCCCGGAAGGGTATCGCCTCCTCACGATGGGTCTTTTGTTGGGGGTAGTAGAGGATGAGGAATACTTAAGGGGCTGGTTTCCCAGAAGGGGGTTTGTGTGTGTGTGTTGGTAGGTGTGTGCGATCTTGGGTTGGGGTTGGGTGGGGTTGGTAGGTGTGGGGTGGGAATGGGTTGGGGAGAGTTGTGCATCTGGTTTTTGACTTTTGACCTTTTATGCAGGGGCATAGGGGGGGTTGTTTATGACTTTGACGGGTGAGTGAATGGTATTGCTTTTTGACTTGGACTTTGGGATGGGGTTTTGTTTTTCATGGTATGATTGGGGGATTCCCTCTCTGCTTCAGTTATGAGGTTAGGGTGGTGGTTAGGAGGGGTATTGTAACGTGTCACATATATGGAACACGGTTAATTGTAATCTGGTGGAATGCTGCGTGGGTGGCTATTAGGCCTCATGTTTAATAATGTTTAAAAGGTTTGTTGTTTTGCCCTTTGTGGTAACGTTTTTTTTCGGAGTTGTGGAAATAAGTCTCACTGTAGTTTTTTAGTATATCCTTATACATGTAGTAATTTATTTGTGTCATGATTTGAAGTAAGTTGACGATAAAAATTACTTTTATGTAGGTCCTGGTTGGGCCATTCTTATTGTATAAACATGTATCAGTCTACCGTACCCCAGTCATGGGGTTTTGTTTTTAGTTGTAAGTTTGTAATCTGTATAATGTTCATAGGCTTTTATTTTTCATTTCATTGAAATATTAAAAAGAATAACTAGGGAGGGGGTGGGGGTTTGATATAGATTTGATTTTACTTAGTTTATAAAGTTTGTAATGGTGTGGAAAATGTCGATGGTTACTTGAATTTTGTCAGTTACATAGTGATTTATGTATATTTTGTATAAGGTCTCTTGTCATACAAATACATTGTATATGTTGTACGAAGACTGAGGTGTTATATATTGTTAGAAGGGATGTCATAAGACATTATATTTATGCTATGTTTCGGATCCATGTTTGTAAAACTGTATGGTTCTTAAATAAAATATATAAAAAAATTCTCATAAACCACATCCCACTCTCATCCACATTTATCTCCTCTATATGATTTTAATACGAGAAAAAAACACGATTCATAACACAAAAATAATATCACTCCAGGAATAAAGGTGACTATCATGTTAGTCTCGTTCTTTTAACAGAAAAGATTTTATCAGCTTATCTTTCAACCCGGAAAATTCGACTCAATGTTTGTCTCCTATACTGCTGTTTTATGCACTGTATGTTGCTGTGCTGTACCTTTGCAAAACTTGCAACAAAAGTATATTACTTTTCAAAAATGCACTTTTTTTTATGTGTTTTTTATGTTATGTTGATCTATACATCCCCTTCCCTTTGTATTCTCTGTCTGTTTTTCATTACTTCAACTTTGTATTTCACATCACTTTGTAAATCACAGTTCTGATATACACATTTCCTGGTATACTCTACACACAATACACAAACATCTACTGTTCGTATTTCTTAAAAAAAAATACAATTCTAACACTGTGTGGCAGCTGGTGAAGTGTATTAGAAGTAAAGTGTGACACAAAACTAGACTTGCGAGGAGCGATGTTTACTAACGAACAGATGTAATTAAACCTCACATGCTATTATTCTACATCAACACTGCTTCAGTAGTTTCAACAGTACGCAAACATCTGTTCACCCGTTAAGGGATCGTTCGAAACA
>WNWK01052594.1:0-12134 GCA_009830355.1 Cherax destructor
TTAAGTGGAACATTTGCAGCTTTTTTTCCCAAACTGAATGAAGTAGGTCTTGTCCATATTGAGATAAGCTTATTTGTCATCATCCATGTTGATATTTTCTGTAATTCGGCATTAACTGTGTTGGCTAGTATGACTGGATTTGGGTGAGAAGACATATGTTGTGTCATCTGCAAACAAAATGGGTTTGAGTAGTTGTGATGCATTCGGTAGGTCGTTTATGTAATGAGGAATAGGAGTGGCCCCAGGACACTTCCTTGAGGGACACCGACTGTAATTTGTTGTTGGAAGAGTTCTCTCCATTTGTGTACACGTACTGACTTCTGTTGCTAAGGTATGACTTTAGGTAGTTGAGGGTGCCCCCTAATACCATAGTGCGCTTATTTTGTGAGCAATAAATCATGGTGACTGTTCAAATGCTTTGCGTAGGTCTATGAAGATTCCCAGCGGAACTTCTTTCTTCTCAAGTGCGGTGTATATTAACTCTAACATGTGTGTTATAGCATTGTTTGTGCTCTTGTTGGCCCTGAATCCAAATTGACATATATAGATATATAGATATAGATATATATAGATATATATATATATATATATATATATATATATATATATATATATATATATATATATATATATATATATCTATATATTATATATATATATATATATATATATATATATATATCCATGCGTGTCGTAAGGGCGATTAAAATGCCGGGAGCAAGGGGCTAGTAACCCCTTCTTCTGTGTATATTACTAATTGTAAAAGGAGAAACTTTCGTTTTCCTTTTGGGCCCACCCGCCTTGGTGGGAAACGGCCGACGTGTTGAAAGAAAGAAAGAATATATATATATATATATATATATATATATATATATATATATATATATATATATATATATATATATATATATATATATATATATAGTATAATATATATATATATATATATATATATATATATATATATATATATATATATATATATATATATATATATATATATATATATATATATATATATATATATACATGTATATATATTATAGGTAGTAGGTTGGTAGACAGCAACCGCCCAGGGAGAGTACTACCGTCCTGCCAAGTGAGTGTAAAATGAAAGCCTGTAATTGTTTTACATTATGGTAGATTGCTGGTGTCTTTTCTGTCTCATAAACATGCAAGATTTCAGGTACATCTTGCTACTTCTACTTACATTAGATCACACTACACATTCATGTACAAGCATATATATATATACACACCCTCTGGGTTTTCTTCTGTTTTCTTACTAGTTCTTGTTCTTATTTTCTCTCTCCATGGGAAGTGGAACAGAATTCTTCCTCCGTAAGCCATGCGTGTCGTAAGAGCGATTAAAATGCCGGGAGCAAGGGCTAGTAACCCCTTCTTCTGTGTATATTACTAATTGTAAAAGGAGAAACTTTTGTTTTCCTTTTGGGCCACCCGCCTTGGTGGGGAAACGGCCGACGTGTTGAAAGAAGAAGAAAAAGGAGAAACTTTCGTTTTTCCTCTTGGGCCACCCCGCTTTGGTGGGAAACGGCCGACGTGTTGAAAGAAAGAATATATATATATCTTTCTTTTAACACGTCGGCCGTTTCCCACTGAAGTGGAGTGGCCCAAAATGAAAACGAGTTTCCCATTTACATTTAGTAATATATACAAGAGAAGGGGTTACTAGCCCCTTGCTCCCAGCATTTTAGTGCCTCTTACGAACGCATGGCTTACGGAGGAAGAATTCTGTTCCACTTTCCCATGGAGATAAGAGGAAATAAGAACAAGAACTAGTAAGAAAATAGAAGAACCCAGAGGGTGTGTGTATATACATATGTTGTACATAATGTGGTGTGACCTATGTAAGTAGAAGTACAAGATTCCTGAAACTTGCATGTTTATAAGAAGAAAAAGACACCAGCAATCCTACCATCATGTAAAACAAATCAGGCTTTCGTTACACTCACTTGGCAGGACGTTAAACGAAAGCCTGTAATTGTTTCATTATGGTAGGATTGCTGGTGTCTTTTCTGTCTCATAAACATGCAAGATTTCAGGTACATCTTGCTACTTCTACTTACACTTAGATCACACTACACATTCATGTACAAGCTATATATATATACACCCTCTGGGTTTTCTTCTAATTTCTTACTAGTTCTTGTTCTTATTTCCTCTTATCTCCATGGGGAAGTGGAATAGAATTCTTCCTCCGTAAGCCATGCGTGTCAAAGAGCGCCTAAATGCCGGGAGCAAAGGGCTAGTAACCCCTTCTGTATATATTACTAAATGTAAAGGGAAACTTTCGTTTTCATTTTGGGCCACCCGCTCGTGGGGGCGGCCGACATGTTGAAAGAAGAAAGATATATATTCTTTCTTCTTCTTTCTTTCAACACGTCGCGTTTCCCCCGCGTATTAAATGAAAAAACAGTTTCCACATTTGTAATATATACAGGAGAAGGGTTACTGCCCCTTCTCCGGCATTTAGTCGCCTCTTACGACACTACTGAAGGAAGATTGTTCCACTTCCCCATACCTTTGATATACCTTTGAAGAGTTTCGAGTATCTACTCTCTGAGCCCGGCCATGGGCCAGGCTCGTCTGGTGCTGCCTGGTCACCAGGCTGTTGCTGCTGGAGGCCCGCTGCCCCACATATCCATCACAGCCTGGTTGATCTGGCACCTGGTGAAGATATTTGTCCAGTTTCCTCTTGAAGGTTTCTACACTGGTTCCAGCCGTGTTTCGGATATCTTCTGGTAAGATGTTGAATAGTCTGGGACCCCGGATGTTAATACAGTGCTCCCGTATTGTCCCCACCGCACCCCTGCTCCTCACTGGGTTTATTTTACACTTTCTCCCATATCTCTCACTCCATGGAGATAAGAGGAAATAAGAACAAGAACTAGTAAGAAAATAGAAGAAAACCCAGAGGGTGTGTATATATATATGCTTGTACATGAATGTGTAGTGTGACCTAAGTGTAAGTAGAAGTAGCAAGATGTACCTGAAATCTTGCATGTTTATGAAGACAGAAAAAGAACCCCAATCCTACCATCATGTAAAACAATTACAGGCTTTCGTTTTACACTCACTTGGCAGGACGGTAGTACCTCCCTGGGTGGTTGCTGTCTACCAACCTACTACCTAGAAAGATATATATATATATTAATAATACTTTATTTAGACATTGTACAATTATACATGGTAGATATAGTTATACATAGTAATTACATAGTTATTACTTAGTTATTAATGAGATGTACTACATGCCAAAAGCCCCTAATATGGTGTGCATTGCGGGCATTCTTAGGACTACAGTGGACCCCCGAGTTTCGTAAAAACTTCACTCCTGAAGTCTGCTCAAGTGCCATTACCGAACGAATTTACTCCGTTAAGGAAAAATGTCAAGTAGGTTAGTCTATTTCAGACCCCCAAAAATACTTTTCCACAAGCACTGACAATATTATACTTACATAAATGTACGATTTCTGGGGTTTACGAAACTCGGGGGTC
The DNA here is from genome assembly GCA_009830355.1 of Cherax destructor. Classification (NCBI taxonomy): domain Eukaryota; kingdom Metazoa; phylum Arthropoda; class Malacostraca; order Decapoda; family Parastacidae; genus Cherax; species Cherax destructor. Next base: position 3,520 of record WNWK01052594.1, read on the forward strand.
CACTGTACTTAATTCAAGACTACATGGTAAAAAGTTATGGTTGATAATTTATAAAATAAGTAAAGTTGCATATCTATGTTATAAAATTTGAAGATAAGTTGAACATATCAATTAATTGTAGCAATGCAACTAATTGAGTGAGATAACAATTTAGAACAATTAATTGCATTGCAGTTAGTTTACGTGGTCATTATAATGTAAGTGTTGTGGAAATAATTAGCTAAGTATGTAATATTAATAACAGGTTTACATTCAATTGATTAGTCAGGTTTTTACGTTTGATTATTCTACTTTGCTGGCAATGTTTGATATTGAGCAATTAGCTTTGGGTGAGAAGGTGGTTTTTAGCATCGTTTTGAATTGGGGTACAGGTAGGGTTTCTTTGGCAATGACAGGTAATGAATTCCAAATTTTCGCCTTTATATACATTGAGTTTTTACATAGTGTTAGATGGACACGGGGAACATCGAGATGATCTGTGTCTAGTGTTATGGTCATGTGTCTTGTTAAAATTGGTAAGAGAAGTTTGAGTGGTGGGTTAATATTTGCATAGAGTGTTCTATGTATGTAATAGGCACAGTAAAAGTATGGATGTCTTGTATGGTGAGTAAGTTTAGGTTTTTGAATATTGGTGGAGTATGTTGCCTGGAGTGAGAATTTGTTATCATTCTAACTGCTGCCTTTGTTGTGTTATTAGTGGTCTGAGATGAGTTATTGATGTAGAGCCCCATGCGCAGATTCCATAGGTGAGGTAGGGGTAAATGAGTGAGTGATATAGGGTAAGGAGGCTGGTTGTGGAACATAGTACCGTATCTTGGATAGTATTCCCACGGTCTTTGAGACTTTCTTGGAGATTTGTTGTATATGAGTCTGAAATTTGAGGCCACTGTCAAGATGGATTCCTAAAATTTTCCCTCTGTGAGTTTTGTGATAGGGGACCCATTTATCATTATGTTAAGTGGTGCGTTTGTAGCTCTGTTCCCAAACTGGATAAAATAGGTTTTATCAATATTGAGAGTAAGTTTGTTGGTCATCATCAGGTAGATATTTTCTGCAATTCAGTATTTGCAGTGTTGGCTAGTGTGTCTGGGCTTGGGTGAGAGATAACGTATGTAGTGTCATCTGCAAAAGTATGGGTTTGAGTAGTTGAGATGCATTTGGTAGGTCGTTAATGTAAATGAGAAAGAGTAGTGGGCCAAGAACACTTCCCTGTGGGACACCTACAGTAATAGTTTGCGCGGTGGAGCTAGCTCCATTTGTGTACACATATTGGTTTCGGTTGCTAAGGTATGATTTTAGGTAGTTTAGGGAGTGTCCTCTTATACCATAGTGTGATAATTTTAAGTGTAACAGATCATGGTCAACTGTGTCAAAAGCTTTACGTAAATCAATGAAGATTCCCACTGGGATTTCTTTTTTCTCAAGGGCGGTGTAAATTATTTCTAACATGTGTATAATGGCATCATTTGTATTTCTATTAGGCCTGAATCCAAATTGACAGTGGTTGAGTACGTTGTTGGTGAGGTAGGAATAGATCTGTCTATGAATTAATTTTTCAAAGATTTTGGAGAGAAGGGGTAAGTTAGATATCGGCCTGTAGTTATTCAGGTCTGCTTGATCTCCCTTATGTATTGGGGTGACCCTCGCTATTTTGAGTATTGATGGGAAGGTAGAGGATTCAATGGATTTGTTAAAGAGTATTGCAATAATTGGTGAGAGAACTTGAGAGGCTTTTTTGTATATATAAGGTGGTAAGTTATTTAGGTCACCTGCTTTGTTTTTTAATGTGTTGATTATACAGTGGACCCTCGGTTAACGAAAGGTCCTGTTAACGAAAGTTTCGGAAAACGTAAGCTTTTCGGGAAACGGTTACGAAAAGTCCTCGGTTACCGAAAGGTATTAGACGCGTCCGCCTGCTCCGCGCAAGCGCAGGCGCCAGTGAAGCGTTGTTTACCATTGAAGAACATTACCCAGCGCGCTCTTTCAAAGATTCACAATATATTTGGTGTATTTTTTGGTGGTTTTAGTTATTGCCACTGTGAAATAAGTCACCATGAGTCCAAAGAAGCTTCCTAGTGGCACCCCTGGGGTAAAGAGAGTGAGGAACACCATCGAACTGAAGAAGGAAATCATAGAAAAATATGAGAGTGGTGTACGTCTGAGTGATCTTGCCAGTTGTGGAACATGTTGTGGAAGATATTGTGGAATTGGGGAACAGCCTGGGGTTGGAGGTGAGTGGTGAGGATGTGGAAGAGTTGGTGGAGGAGCACAGGGTAGAGCTAACAACTGAAGAGCTGCAAGAGCTTCATCTGGAACAGCAACAGACCACAGCTGAGGTTATTGCTTCACAGGAAGAGAGAGAGAGAGATAAGGAGGTGCCTTCTTCAGTGCTTAAGGAGATGTGTACAAAGTGGAATGAGTTGCAGACATTTGTTGAAAGATACCACCCTGAGCAAGCTGAAATGAGCCTTCTGTGCAACCACTTCAGTGACAGAGCCATGTTGTACTTCAGAAAAGTGTTGAAGAGTCAGAAACAGAGGACTGTGGACAGCTACTTCACCAGGCAGGGGTCTAGTGACTCTCAAGCTGGTCCTAGTGGCATTAAAAGACCAAGAAGGAAGTAACCCCAGAGAGGGACTTGTCACCTGAAGTCCTTTTGGAGGATTCCCTTCCCAAACCCCTAACACCTGCTCCAATCATCATGTACATATCTTCCAGATGCCTGCAAGTCTCTTCAATAAAGGTAAGTAAATGTTATTTTTTTTTTTTTGAGTGATTATTTTTGTGGAGCAATTAATTGTATTTACATTATTTCTTATGGGAAATAAGGTTTCAGATAACGAAAGATTCAGATTAAGTAATAGCTCCTGGAACGGATTAATTTCGTTAACCGAGGGTCCACTGTAAGTGAAACTTCTATTGGGTTGGTTGGGGCTAGGAATAGTGTGTTCGGATAGGTGCCAGTGAGATAGTCGTTAGGTGGAGTATATGAACTTGGAATTTTGCTTGCCAGCTTTTTACCTATGGTGGAGAAGAAATCATTGAGTTTGTTTGCTGTTTCAATAAGTGGGAGTAGGGGTTCATCTGGTTTTGTTAGGTTGAGTGTTCTGTTTGTGGATATCTTTTGTTCCTAGAATTTCAGATAGGGTTTTCAGGTCTTTTTATATCACCTTTTAAGTTATGTAGTCTGTTCTCATAGTACAATTTTTGACCTTCTTATCAGACTCGTTAGGTTTGATGAGTAGCGTTTGTTTGTTCTCTTGTTATTTGTCCCATTCTGTACTGTTTTCATATAGGTGCTTTATATTAATGGATTTGAGTATGCTGGGGTTGCAGGGACTATTTAATCTTTTAGTTGTGATTTGTTTAGTTTTTAGGGCAGTGCTTATTATAGAGGTATTGGGTCTTGTTAAGAAAATTATTAATACATAAGTCAGTATCTGGGAAGTTGGCTATTTCTGTTTGCCAGTCAATGTTTGTCATAGCTGTTATAAAGTTATTTATAGCTGTCTCATTATGTAGTCTGAAGGTAACTTTAGTAGTCTCTAGTGGTAATTTTCCGAGATTTGTTATGAGAAAGGTTGGGTAGTGGTCAGTGGTATTGTCTGTGATTATGCCTGATTTTAATGGGGAAATGGTGTTAGTCCAGATATGGTCTAATAGAGAGGCACAGGTCTCAGAGATTCTCATAGGTTTTATTATTGTCGGGAGCAGCAAGCAGTTGCTCATAGTGTTTGTGAATTCAGTTACTAGTGGGTCCTGGTCTTGTAGGAGGTTTATATTGAAGTCTCCTGTGAGGATTAAGTGGTCTTTGTTCATGTGTGCATCAGTAATCATACTTCCTAATTTTTCACTAAATTGCTGAATGTTTGACTGTGGTAATCTATAGATGTTTATAACTGTGAGAGGTTTTTGTAGATATTTGGATTTAAATTTAGCTATTATATATTCTCCATGTTCATCTCTTGTGCATGTATTGTTAATACAGTGGTACCTCGAGTTACGATGGTCCCCAAAATCGCCCTTTTATGTAAGTTTATTTTTTTAAATGCTTTTGTAAGTATATTTTTGGGGGTGTAAAAGGACTAGTCTATTTTACATTATTCCTTATGGGGATAAATTCATTTGGTAATGGCACTTGAACAGCATTCTCGAACGAAAAAATATCGTAACTCGAGGTACCACTTTACATTCAAGCTGGTCTGAGTAGAACATAGCTGTGCCACCTCCTTGTTGGTCTGGCCGACAATTGTGTATGGCTGTGTAGCCAGGAATGGCATAGATATCTGTAGTATGAGGCTTTAACCATGTTTCAGTGAGAGCAATGATGGACATACTGGCCTGAAGTGAGTTTAATAATGCAGTGAGGTCATCAAAATGTTTGCCTAGAGATCTGACATTGTAATTTAAGATAGTTATGTTATTGTTGGATTTGAGTAGTGTTTTAGCCTGTTCTGCTTTGTAGTAATGACAGTTGTTGTTAGGTTCATGTAAGTCATTTAATAGAAGGTTGATATCAGGATCAATGTTTGGAATCATAAGATTTAGTGTGATTCTATAATTAAACTTAAAAATAGAACAACGCAAGTAGACCTAAGAATAGGACAATGCAATAGGATTTCTTGGCACGTGAGTTAGTACGTTGAATATGTTTACAAAAATTAAAAAATGAGCTAAGGTATTCAATTTACAGCTAATAAGAATCTAAAACTATAGCACCTGAGTTAGCACCTGAGTTAGTTAATTAATTAAACAAAAGTTTATATATGAGTGTGACTCTAAAAAGACTTAAGAACAAAGAATAATGCTAAACTTAAAGATATGATATCTGATCTATTGATTTTACTAGCTATTTGATTAACACACTTTTGAATAGCAGTCACAGAGGTTTAGGATATATCTTTACAGTGTAATTGATTTATTATTTAACTAGCTAATAGAACTGGTTGGAAAGTTACTATGATTAGTATTAAGTTATAATGGAACAAATATTAAGATTCAGTATTGCACTAGTTGTGATTATAGAATTTATTAAGGCAATATAATGAAAATCAAAGTTAATTATTAAAAGAGAAATAAGTGCTAAAGTGTATAAAAGTGTACAAAAGTAAAATTTATTAGTATTAAAAATATTAAAGGATAAGTACAATTTTTAGCAAATAAGGTGATTAATAATAATTATAAATTCTAACCAAGTAAGCTGATAAAAATATATAAGTATGTGGGTTGAAAAATGGGCACAAGAAAAAATTGTATGTATTTAAAATTAAAAGTAAAACTATTTGTCAAAAATATTCATCAGAGGATAGACAAATACTTAAATGAGGTAGAAGGGCAAAACATACACTACACTATACGTAGGGGTTTGGTATTGGACATTGTGTTTATACAGTCTCTGTTATATTTGCATCCCTAAGGAATCTTGATAGTTCATTCTCATTTGTGATAGTATACAACTGACCTACACTTGTTTTTGACTAGAATTTTTCCATCCCGGGTGAAACATTGGTGGATTTTATCATTATTCTCTCACTTAAGTCTTCTGATTCTATACTATATATATATATATATATATATATATATATATATATATATATATATATATATATATATATATATATATATATATATATATATATATATACAGTGGTACCTCGACTTACGATGGTCCCCAAACTCACCCTTTATGTAAGTTTATTTTTTAAATGCTTTTGTAAGTGTAATTTTGGGGGTCTAAAAGGACTAGTCTATTTTACATCATTCCTTATGGGGATAAATTTGTTTGGTAATGGCACTTGAACAGCATTCTGGAATGAAAAAATATCGTAAGTCGAGGTACCACTGTATATATATAGTGGTACCTCGACTTACGATGGTCCCCAAACACACCCTTTTATGTAAGTTTATTTTTAAATGCTTTTGTAAGTGTACTTTTAGGGTCTAAACAGACTAGTCTATTTTACATTATTTCTTAAGGTGATAAATTCGTTTGGTAATGGCACTTGAACAGCATTCTGGAATGAAAAAATATCGTAAGTCGAGGTACCACTGTATATATATATATATATATATATATATATATATATATATATATATATATATATATATATATATATATATATATATATATATATATATATATATATATATATATTATATATATATATATATATAATATATATACAGTGGCCCCTCGGTTTTCGCCGAAAATTCATTCCAGAATGCTGCTCAAGTGCCATTACCGAACGAATTTACTTCCTTAAGAAATAATGTCACGTAGGTTAGTCTATTTCAGACCCCAAAAATACACTTGCAACAGCACTTACGAAAATACACTTACATAAATGTTCGAGTTTGGAGATGCACGAAACCGAGGACCACTGTATATATATATATATATTATATATATATATATATATATATTATATATATATATATATACAGTGGTACCCGACTTACGATATTAATCCGTCAGAGAGGGCATATTTTAAGGCAAACAATCGTTAAACGAATCAATTTTCCCCATAAGAAATAATGGAAATAAATTTAATCCGTCCAAGACTTCCAAAAGTAGTTAAATAAAATATTTTTAGAACTTTTTGACATTAAATAATACAAAATTTAATAAAGAATACCTAAATACACATGCAAATATTGAACAATAACATGTCACTTACATTTATTGAAGAGTTGTTGATGTGTGGAGGACGGGAGGAGGGAGAAGGTGGAGTAGTATGCTAGTGTTTGGAAGGGAATCCCTTTCATTAACACTGCAGGTACCAAGTTCTTTTCTGGGGTTACTGGCCTTTTTTTTAATGCTACACTCCCTGCATGAATGCTACACTCCCTGCATGAATGCTACACTCCCTGCATGAATGCTACACTCCCTGCATGAATGCTACACTCCCTGCATGAATGCTACACTCCCTGCATGAATGCTACACTCCCTGCATGCCTACTACACTCCCTGCATCCATGCTACACTCCCTGCATCCTTGCTACACTCCCTGCATCCTTGCTACACTCCCTGCATCCCTGCTACACTCCCTGCATCCTTGCTACACTCCCTGCATCCTTGCTACACTCCCTGCATCCTTGCTACACTCCCTGCATCCTTGCTACACTCCCTGCATCCCTGCTACACTCCCTGCATCCTTGCTACACTCCCTGCATCCTTGCTACACTCCCTGCATCCTGCTACACTCCCTGCATCCTTGCTACACTCCCTGCATCCTTGCTACACTCCCTGCATCCTTGCTACACTCCCTGCATCCTTGCTACACTCCCTGCATCCCTGCTACACTCCCTGCATCCTTGCTACACTCCCTGCATCCTTGCTACACTCCCTGCATCCTTTACACTCCCTGCATCCTTGCTACACTCCATGCATCCTTGCACACTCCCTGCATCCTTGCTACACTCCCTGCATCCTTGCTACCTCCCTGCATCCCCGCTACACTCCCTGCATCCTGCTACACTCCCTGCATCCCTGTACACTCTCTGCATCTTTGCTACACTCCCTGCATCCCTGCTACACTCCCTGCATCCCTGCTACACTCCCTGCATAAATGCTACACTCCCTGCATAAATGCTTCACTCCCTGCACATTCTTTACCACAGGCTTAGCACTAGGATCTTTCCTTGGACCCATGGTAGCTTATTTAGCAGTTGCAAGCACTAAAAACAGTGGAATAATGACAATATACTGGTATGAATGCGTGGGTGTGGGTGGGTGCGCTCTCGCTTGTAAACAATAGCACTGACGCTCCTGGAGTGCGCGCTCAGCTGGGCCAAAGCGACAGGTCCGGCATGAAAGTCGTAAGACGAAGCAAACATCGTAAGTCACAATCAAATTTCTTACGTTATAAATATCGGTTATCAAAATAACGTAAGATGATAACATCGTAAGTCGGGGTTCCACTGTATATATATATATATATATATATATATATATATATATATATATATATATATATATATATATATATATATATTATATATATATATATATATATTATATATATATATATATATATATTATATATATATATATATATATATATATATTATATATATATATTATATATATATATATATATATTATATATATATATATATATATATTATATATATATATATATTATATATATATATATATATATATATTATATATATATATATATATATATATACAGTGGTACCCACTTACGATATTAATCCGTCAGAGAGGGCATATTTTAAAGCGAAACAATCGTAAACGAATCAATTTTCCCCATAAAAATAATGGAAATAAATTTAATCAGGTCAAGACTTCCAAAAGTAGTTAAATAAAATATTTTTAGAACTTTTGGACATTAAATAATACAGAATTGAATAAAGAATACATAAATACATGCAAATATTTTACAATAACATGTCACTTACATTTATTGAAGAGTTGTTGATGTGTGGAGGACGGGAGGAGGGAGAAGGTGGAGTAGTATGCTAGTGTTTGGAAGGGAATCCCCTTCCATTAACACTGCAGGTGGTAAGTTCTTTTCTGGGGTTACTTCCCTTTTTCTTTGAATGCCACTAGGACCAGCTTGAGAGTCACTAGACCTCTTTCTAACAACAAA